>OY744499.1:7814481-7951920 GCA_963556185.1 Pseudopediastrum boryanum | reverse complement strand
GAGCAGGAAAAGCATGTAGGCCAGGCATGCTCTTTCTCCACTTTAGGTGAGGAGAGAGTTACTGAGTGACCTTCACCTTTACCAATAGGTTGAATTGGAACCGTTACCTGTTCTCAATTTCTCTCTCTCTCTACTCTACGTCCCCCTATCCTCTTGGCCCCCTCCTCAGCCACTCCTCCCCCACAAACCCCTTCCCCCCTGTACCCCTAAGTGAGCAAGACCAACCCCTACAAGGTGTGCTTTCGTAAATCCCTAAACCACATACCCTCACTTGATTTCCTCCCTAAAAAAGTGCAATCATCATGAGCTATGGCATTTATTTTGCCCCCCCCCCCCCCCAACCCCCCGCTGTCCCCGCAACCCTGCCCATCTACCCTGAGCCATTACTATCACACTGAGACCTTGCACCCCCCGTCAAACACACACTGGCAAAACAGATGAGGAGACCCCTTGGTCACATAATGTAACATGAGGGGGCTGATATCATCTTCTTTGCCATCTTCTTTGCCATTCAGGGTGCTAAGAGTCCTGCTCGCAAATCCATCATCAACTGGACTACTTATCCTTATTTTTGAGGATCATCATATTCATGTCCTAGTTGGCCCCCACAAGCAAAACATTTCACGTATGGATACACAGAGATCCAGTGTATTGTGCTGCTTCCCTTCCCAGGTGCAGATAGATGAACTACACTGAGCACTAGGGGAAGTATGTGGATCAGGCAAGCTATTCTCCGCAATAGATAGGTTTGGTAAACATACTTACTGAGGTTCACATTCACCAATACGTTCCACTAGACCTTCAAGCTCTGCGCGCTTCGCGCGCTGGGGTGCTTCGCACCCTCTGGCAAGCCCTTCAGGCTTGCTTCCCCCGCTACCGCGGGGAACTGTGGGTGCTTCGCCCTTCGCTCTCACATGCCGTTATAGGTGCCTGGCAAGCCCTTGCTGTAATTACTGTATTGTATCAATGGACGTTCCCGTTGGATAATAACTTTTTCCACCAATTATCAACCCTCATAAATAACCTGGTAAAGCGGTCCCAAACCGAAGGGATGTTCTTGCACATGCCCTGGTCAGGCCAAGTTGTGCCTGCACTCCAGTCGATGAATTGACGTCCCAGCAGCAATCAAAAGAGTCTCCCACAGTATCGTAGGCACCCAACGATCAGGTACATGATGAAGTTGGGGTTCTGTCGCCAAGCTTTCAAAAGCCACGTGGACCTGCTATGACCTAGGTCCTGCAGGGGTTTTGCTCGCGATTCGCTGATTATTGCCCCGATTTTTGAGGGGCTTATGAAACACACCGACCGAAAGTTACGACAAATACAGGTACGGTCGTGACGAGCGTTAACTCTGGGCCCTAGCAGTGACTCCACGCGACAGCGTTCAGCAGCAACACGACAGCGTTCACTATAAGGACATTCAGCTGGCAGCGCGCATATACGTATGCTATTGGATCGTCCTGGAAGAAATCATCATACGATGCAGCTAGACATACAGCATCTGGGTACCCGATGCTGTGTCACTCTGCATCGGTCCCGATTACAAAAGCTTACCCGCTCACTTCCAACCTCTATCAGCATCAAGGGAAACGTTTAAGCCCAAGTTATGTTCTAGGCAACAGCATCCACACGAAACATGTTGTAACTCACCCGCAAGGCCGACATCAACGGCCCGCCCCTGCACGGCGGCAAGTGAATGGCAAGCTGGAGCAGCACCCCTGTCACGAGCTAGCGCGGGCCGTTCTCAACACATTTGGGGTGAAAGCTTCAGTGCATCGAAGCAAGGGTGGCTTATGAGTACCCTGCCCAGTGCCTCCGATGTAGCCAACAACAACAACAACAAACATTTAAGGTGTGGCAACCGCAAAGGGCTGCTAGGTCGAAACGACCAAACACACCATCGGATGGATCCAAACACAATGGCTTCCAGACCACCAACCAAGCAGTACTGATACCGAAACATGTATCCAGGCAAGACAGAGCCCATGATCAAGAACACCACCCACTCCTCCATCGGTTGCAATGGCATGGCAAACAATGACGATTACCACGGGCTGGAGATGTACAAGAACCATGCAAAGGACTCAACCACAGAGGGATATATGCAACCAGACCCAACCAACATGGAATGCATGTGGCCGAATCAATCCCTGAAAGGCCAAGGCAACGCTCCTAGTGATTGCAGGCAGGTGCGGATGATGGGACACAGCAGTCCTCCAATGCCAGTCCACAAATAGCATCAAAGAGAAAGTTGCATCAACCATAATGGCTGGCCACAAGCATGGAGTGCTATAGACCAGCCCAGCAACAGCTGGCCCCCCTCCATAGGCAAGCTGCTGCTGCGCACCACGGGACACAACGTATCGCACAGCTGTCTGAAGAGGCTAATCATCAGGTTGTCAAAGCATAGAGCCCAATGGCTGCCACCAGCCCACCCTGGATCCCGTGCTGGCCAATGTATGTCAGGCCAGCCCATTTCGACTTGCTGTGCGCCGACGGGTGGACCCAGTCAGCAGCAAGCCAAGCAGTTTTAATGCCTTGCTCGGGGCACATCCACTTAAACATCCAATCACCATCAGCGCTTGACAGGTATGCAATGATGCTCAACCATGCGCTGTTTAATCCAGGGAGGAAGATGAATTCGGGGCACTCACATTGCACCCTTGGGGCATGTGGCTGTATATAGAGATTGGGACCACATGTCATGTTGTTCTCGGTCTGTGTGTACATCAGGTTTCCCTACCCTCTTGCCCCTCTCCCTCAGTCCCTCCTGTCCCACAATCTCCTTTCCCCCTGCCATCGTATGTCCCGGCCCTGAATGAGCAACAATACCCCCCACAAGATGAGCTCCCCAAAATCCTAAAGCCTATACTCTCACAGAAGGTAACTCCCTAGTAAGGTGTCATCTTCTCAAACTGCAACATTTAACACCCTCTCCCCCCCCCCCCCGCCCCCGACCCCCCAAATCATCCCATCCCCCCCACTCCTATGACACTAAACCCTAAGCCACACCCTCCTCAGAAATGGCAAAGTAGATCATGCAGCCGCTTGATCACATACGGTGAACAATTGACGAAGCTTTTGATCTTCTTTGCCATTCGTTGGTACTAGGATTCCTGCCCACAAATCCAGTGTCCACATTACAATAACCCAAGCCTGCCGATATTGTAATCAGTTCAGAATACATCATCGTTTAATTGGCCCCCACAAGCATAACAAGCATGAATGGATGGACCGAGACCCAGCCCTTGAGCATCTCTTCATATCCTGGACTGAGCCTCCCTGTCAAACAGCCATAACGCTAATAAAACTGGAGTTAGGGGTGACCCATCCTCCTCTCCCCCCATACGCTATGCAACCCCCTTGCTCCCCTACACTACACAACCTCAGTTATTATCTTGGGTATGCAACCTCCTTCCCCCCTATGCTATGCTATGCTATGTGCATTACGTCTCCCTACCCTCTTGCCCCCCTTACTCCCTCCTGGCCCACAAAAACCCTTCCCCTGCATCATAAACCCACTGCCAAAGCAATAGCAACCCCCCCCCCACCCCACCCCACACAGACACACAAGTTGAGCTTCCCTAAACCCTGATCCCTAAACAAACAAACAAAAATTTAAGGTGCGGCAACCCTAACACCTCACTACGCTACCTCTCTAGTAAGTACCATCTTCTTGATCTGTCACATTTAACCCCCTCATCCCCCCCCCCCCCACACACACACCCCCTTCCCAAATCCTCCTATCGCCACCACTCCCACTATGAGACTAAACAGCATAAACTTGAAGCTACCCCACCACAGAACTGCCAAAATAGATCATGCAACCCCTTGATCACATAGAGTGACTCAGAAGGTTGTAGAAGATCTCTTTTGCAATTCACCAATGCTAGGACTCATGCCCGCAAACCCATCATCCGAGATACTCTGCCTGGCCTGGCTCTTGTCAACGATGTACTACTTGAGATCAAAGGAGGAGCCCCGGCCCCAGACGGTTTGCTTACCTACTCTGCCCGCCCACTGGGGACCCAAACCTCCCCAAACATCACAGCGGCATTCAGGTCTCACTATTGCCTACGACATTAGTAATGTTTATCTACCCTGCCTGGCCTCTTGTTGACGGTGCACTACTTGTGAGCAAAGGAGAAGCCCTGCCCCAGACGGTTGGCTGACTTTTGTGCACCCAATGTCCCTGCCATTATGGTTTAACTCTTGCACTAACTTAGTTTCTGCACCCCTATCATCCGAGGTTTTGTATTAACCTCCCATGTTTATTTTGACCAGCAGTGCACTTAAGGGAAGAATGTGTCTGGATGGTCATCCGTGCCACCAGCAGAGCTGACTAGTGCATATACTAAACCATCTGTCCCCCCCCTCCCCAAATTGGGACGGCATGGCAATGGAACACCCCTTCCCCTTCTAAGAGCCCTCCCAGCCCTTTCCCCTCCCCCTTGTAAGGGCCCCCATGCCCCCTCATACCCATTGCAGGTGCCCCCCCCCCTCCCTCGCCCAACAAGAACTGGCCCCCCCAAATAGTGACTTGCTCCCACCTGGTTGATATGGCTGGTAACCATGTAGCACCTCCTATACACTGTAAAATTTCTCAACCCCATGCCCAGCCCCCCACCCCTGCGCCTCCCCAAGAAACCCAGCCCCCCCCCCCAGACCCCTCCTACTACCTGGTTGATTTAGCTGTTTGCCATGTAGCACCTTCCTAGCACCCCTCTTCCCAAAAACGCCCCCCCCCCCACCCCTTGCCCCAGAAACGCCCCTGCTATCCCCAACGCTCAAAACCCTGCCCCTCAAACCACCCTCTCCCACCCTACCACCACCCCTCAAAAGCCCACCCCCAAACTCCCAGATACCCCCAACCCTCAAAAGTCCACCCCCAAAATCCCAGCAATTCCCAACCCTCAAAACCCTACCCCCCAACCCCCTCCCAGCTGCCCCCAACCCTCAAAACCCCACCTCCCACCCCCCTTTCACCTACCTGGTTGATGTAGCTGTTGACCATGTAGCACCTGTGTTCCTCCGAGTCAATGCTGACCCCCGTCTCAGTCACATACATGGGCACACCATACTGGGAGCAGCGCTTTAGTGCCAGACCTAAACCCTAAGGGTCTAAGGGGTAACCCAGGTCACTAATCAGCTGGCCCCGCTTACGACCCGGGAGGCAGAAGGGGCTGATGATGGGCCTGAGGGAGGGGAAGGAGGGAGAAAGGAGGGCAGGAATGGCACAAGTGGGATAAGGAGTAAATATATAAATTAATTTAATGAGATATTTGATTACTCAAGGTATCAAGTAAAGTAATACTTCTGATGATGGGCCTAAGGGAGGAGAGAGGAGGAGGGGAACACGAGGACCGAGGGGAGATAGCACAAGTTGGGGGAAGGGGGAGAGGGAGGAAGAAATTTGGTATTGGAGCTAATTATGCAGATGCTCTGCCGACCTCCAAGTAAGGTACCCCTCCATGCTACAGTTGTGCTCGTGGGGCTACTAATCTGACCACCTGCCCCACTCATCCTCATGAAGAAAGAATATAAGATATCCGAGATTGCTGCGCAGCTTTTAAGCATGACCCTCGCAACCCCAAGCCCCAAGACCGGCTGTAGACCCCACACCTAGACCCCTTAACCCTGTACATCCACCCATGTTCCGAACCCTGTAAATCCACCCAAGTAACCAAACCTGTAGATGCACCCACGTTGCCAACCCAACCTTGAACCGGCCAGCCATCAATTCACGGTCCCCATTCACTCCTAGCTGCTGTAGTAGCTCACCCCAGTTTACCTTTGCCAACCCGCCCTAAAACCCAAGCACCAAAGCCCTTACATCCCACACATAAACCCTAATCCCCCCCTTTACACCACCCCTGCCTCATACCTGCTGTAGTAGTCTACCCAAAACAGCTACAAAATATCAGGCCCCTTTTACAGCCCTGAACCAACTGTGCCCTAAAGGCTGAACCCAAATCTTCCAACCCACTCCCAGACCCTAAAAACCATAAAACCAGACTCTTAAAACCCCCACCACTTAAAACCCCACATGTTACACCTGTAAACCCCACATGTTAAACCCCACCCATAAACCGAGCCCATTGACCCACCCTCGTACCTGCTGCAGCAATTGACCCCAAACCAGTCATAAGAACACAGACCCGTCCTACAACCCTGGCATGATTTTGTCTGAGAAGCTAAAGCCCAGGTCCCTTTGACCCCAAACCCCATACCGTGCAGTGCCTTAAAACCCCACCCCTAAGCCTGACTCCTACCTGCTGTAGTAGTTCACCCCAAACCAGTCAAGAATACCTGACCCAGGCTTTTGACAGCCCTTAACCCCAGAGATTCCCTTAAACCACATCTTAACACCCTGCCTTCTTCCCCTGACCTGCTGTAGGGCCCCTTGCTTGTGAAAAGTGCATGGTGCCCCCACCATGGGGAAGTATGTAGATCGGGCAAACTCTTCTCCCAAACAGGTGAGGAGAACAGCTTGAAGTCAAGTGATTTCCACCATCACCACTATCATTGATTGGGAACGCATGCACTTCTTCATTCTCTCTCTCACTCTCTCCAATCGTCCATAAGCTCTTACTTTATGTGCCTCTCACGACCCCCTCGATCCCTCCTCCCCCCACATAACTCCATGGGAAAGGCTAATTTTCGTTTTCTGCCAGTTTTTTCCACTTTTCCATGGCTCTTGAAAAGTGGCATTTTCCCACCAATAGACTTTCTACAAAAACGAAAAAATCCAAGGGTTCTTTCCTTTCCTCTACACTACTCACAGAAAGACCCACTTTCCCATCACTGAGAGCCACAATATTTTCAGCGTAAGAAAAGGTTCCTTACACAGAAAGTACCACACGGATTTGTCCTGACAGGAAAAGATGCCAAATGCTTCATTGATTCTTTCCATCATCCCTTTCTCTCCACGATACCTACTTCTTTCCGTATGCCGACTCTGCATGGCCACAGGGACATGTTTTCTGCATTTTCTTTCTTTCCGCCTTTCCACCCCCAAGCTGAGAGACAGCCCTGTCAATTTTCCGAGCTTTCTTTCTTTCCGCCTTTCCACCCCCAACCTGAGAGACAGCCGTGCCTATCTTTCTGAGCTTTCTTTCTTTCCGCCTTTCCACCCCCAACCTAAGAGACAGCCCTGCCCATTTTCCGAGCTTTCTTTCTTTCCTCCTTTCCATCCCCAACCTGAGGGGCAGCCCCGGCCATTTTCCAGGCTTTCTTTCTTTCTGCCTTTCCACCCCCAAGCTGAGAGACAGCTTCGGCCATTTTCCTAGGGTTTAGGTTTAGGGTTAGGGGTTTGGGTTTAGGTTTTAGAGGTTAGGGTTAAGGGGGTTAGGGGTTAGGGACTTAAGGTCAGGGTTTGGGTTAGGGTTAGGGTTTAGGGTTTAGGAAAATGGCCGGGGCTGTCTCTCAGCTTAGGGGTGGAAAGTCGGAAAGAAAGAAAGCCTGGAAAATGGCCGGGGCTGCCCCTCAGCTTGGGGGTGGAAAGGCGGAAAGAAAGAAAGCTCGGAAAATGGGCAGGGCTGTCTCTGAGCTTGGGGGTGAAAAGGCGGAAAGAAAGAAAGCTCGGAAAATGGGCAGGGCTGTCTCTCAGCTTGGGGGTGGAAAGGCGGAAAGAAAGAAAGCTCAGAAAATGGGCAGGGCTGTCTCTCAGCTTGGGGGTGGAAAGGCGGAAAGAAAGAAAGCTCGGAAAATGGGCAGAGCTGTCTCTGGGGTTGGGGGTGGAAAGGAGGAAAGAAAGAAAGCTCGGAAAATGGGCAGGGTTGTCTCTCAAGTTGGGGGTGGAAAGGCGGAAAGAAAGAAAGCTCGGAAAATGGCCTGGGCTGTGCCTCACCCTGGGGTTGGAAAGGCGGAAAGAAAGAAAGTTTGGAAAATGGGATGCCGGGGTTGTCTCTGAGCTTGACGTTTCCCACGTAGCCTTGGGGAAGGAAAAGGAAAATAAGCCTTTACCATGTCATTTTGTCCCTCCAGGCTTCCGCCTCTCCCTGCATCATAGACAACATCCCCCTGCCCAAGCAATGGGGGCACAAGGTGTGCTTACCTGAACCCTAATCCCTAAGCCCTATAGCTTCACTCAGTTTATTCCTGGTAGCATGCAATTTTCCAAGCTGTAGCATTTGACCCCTCAAACTGGCAGCCCCTTCCACCCCTACCCTCCTGCCCCACAATTACTATGACACCAAACCTTTCTCACTCTCCGCTACACATGTCCCCGTTAGCCCCTCTTCTTGCCCCTCTTGCTCAGACTTGCTGTCCCAAAACCCCTCCCCATGCATCATATGTCCCTTGTATCATGTCTTCCCCACTATCAGCTTCAGCAACAACCCCCCTCCCCACACACACAAAGCAAACACAAGGTGTGCTTCCCTCAGCCCCCAGCACTATGAACCCCCCATTTGTTCCTTCCTAATTAATTGCCTCCTCTCGTGCTGCAGCCCCCGCCGCCCCCCGCCGCTCCCAATGGCCCCCTCGCTCTAGCCCTACCCCTCTCACCCACTACAACTGACACTTCAACCCTAAGCTACACCCTCCACAGAAGTAGCCAAAGTAGATGAGGAAGCCCTTAGTCACATGGGTGAAGCAATGCTTGCCATCATCTTCTTTGTCATTCAGGGGTGCTAGCAGTAGGACTTGACTCCTGCCTGGAAATCCACCGCCGCCTACTAAGCCTACCATGTACTTAGCACACCATCATATTCACGTCCCAGTTGCCCCACACCTCTGGCAGGCTGCCCTACCTCAAATACAAGATAACCTACAGACCCATCAAACCTATACCTTCACTCATTTTCCTCCCTAGTAAACTGCCATGTTCTCAAGCTGTGCAGCTGTACAGCTACATAGCATTTCCCCTTTCCTCTAACCCTGTACCCTCCAGCTCACCACTTTTATGACATTCAGCCATAAGCCCTAAACCCTTACCTCCACATGGCATTTTTTTGGGTCTCGAAATTGGGAGGTCACCGGGTGTGTTTCTGAGAACCGTTTCTAGATTTTCGAGACAAGCATTGCAAGAGCCAGAGTCTCGAAGTCCCCAAGACTTCGAGAACAGTTTCGAGGTATTCGAGATTTGAAACTATTTTTACTAGATTTACGAGAAGCCGTTCCAAGAGCCGGTGAAAGGCTGCGGAGCCGCTCACGCTAGCTCGTTGCAACCATGCAGTTCTGCTACCTTTCCCGAGTTCACAGATGAACATTATTTGCATCCCAAAGCATTCAAATTAACGCAGTAGGCCTACTGGAAGCACCTTCTGAGTCCTAAACGTTCTTTTGCTTAACTGGCAACGTTGCCTCTCGAGCGCATGTTGCTTACAGATGTTCGGTTGAAATGGATTTTGCTGGCAAAACTCGACAATGAAGGTTGGTAACAGTTCGCAAAAGGTACTAGAACACATTAGACCAAAAACAAGGCAGCTCTGTGGGCCCAGTTGAGTACTCTGCATCCGAACCCGCCTCGTGCAAGCGCGCTTGGAATGTGTCACCGCTATCATCACCAGGGTTACAATTGCGGGAGCTCGAAATTGACAGCGTTTTGAGAGCCTGTTCACAGAGGCGTTTCGAGAACCATTCCAAGACTTTTTCAAGGACTTCGAGAGTTTCGAGAGGGTGGTTTTGAGAAGTTTTGCGGGATTTCCGAGAGCCTGTGCCTCCCAATTTCGAGACCAAAAAAAATGCCATGCACCCTCCACAGAATTGGCATAGTAGATCATGCAGCCATCATGACATATAGCCGTATGTTTCGGGCCATGCCCAACAGTATCCTGGTGACGTCAAAATATTTAAGGCATGAAAAGGCAGCAACCTTAAGTCCAACAATCAATTTTCTAGGCAGGGCCCACATGGATATGTTGACATCACCAACATGTTGTGCATCCCCTAAAGCCCTCCCTTGCACATTTAATGAGTACAAATGGATAAATGTGCACATACTAATGATTCATACTAGATGGCAAGATTGGGTTGTGTGCAGACAAACACATAACCAGCTAACTACGGTATGTAACTACGGTACGTACTAATGCTGTTCTATACGTATTACCGCTGGCCTCCAGTAGTTTAGGGGTACGATTATCACTTCGTATTCCTCAGGTAGCCAGTTCGAATCTCGATGCGGGCGAGATTTGTGGGCATGTTTCCCTGGTGGCAGCCGGGGGCATGTTCGGTAAAGAAATCTGGGTATTCACATTCCACGTAAATTACCCATAGTTGTGTACCACAGGGAGTTGAGTGGTCTTCCTGAAAGGGATGGACTGCCGGTAAAATCCGGGTATTCTTCCTTCCGCAGTGGACAATACACAATACGTAGTTAGATCAGCCACATGTGTGGGAAGGGCCGCGTAGACGAAGGTAAGAGATTTTGTTGCCATAGCATACCACCTTCTTACTATACTATGTTCCAAAAACCACCTGTACTCCTTTCCACACGCCATCTCATCTATAACACATAACATAACAAACATTTAAGGTGTGGCAACCGCAAAGGGCTGCTGGGTCGAACCGACCAAACACACCATCGGATGGATCCAGAACACAAAGGGTTCCATACGTTCCACCAAGTAAATGGATACCAACCAGGTAGTCATCTAGAGGACTTCAACCAGTTCATCATCAGGAATGTCCCTATAAATGTCCCTTACCCTACACTCTTGCCCACTTGCTCCTTCTTGTCCTCACTCCCCCCGCTCCCGTATCAAAAGTTGCCCTCAGCTTCAGACAGAACACTCCCCACAAGGTGCGGTTTCCATCAACCTACATGTCCACATTGTTCCTCTCGTAGTAAGCTGCCCTTTCTCGAGATGTAGCATTTGCACCCCCCCCCTCCCCGCCCAAGACCCTCACTCCAACCCTACTCTTCACCGCTACCACTACTATAACACTAAACCGTAAACTCCACCCTCCACAGACCTGGCAAAGTAGATCATGTAGCCCCTCATTCACGTAAGGTGGATGAAGCGTCATGTCATCTTTGTTAGCCATTCAGGGGTGCTAGGAGTCCTGGCTGCAAGTCCACGCTAAAGCCTCACTTTATTTCCTCCCTAGTAAAGTGCCCGTTCTATTTGCCGTAGCATCTGCCCCACGCCCTCCCACCCCCCAACTCAACCCCCATCCTACCCACCTTCCCTGGCAGCATGACATTTAGACCCTTGTGCCCCCCCCCCCTACACACACACACGCACCCACAGCAGTCCCCTTCACAACCTCAACATTTTGCCCCACCACTACCATGACCCTATGACCCCATACCGTAAACATTGACTATACCCTTAAACTGGCAAAGTAGGTAAGGGAGCCCCTTGGTCACATACGGTGAGCAGGTACATCTTTTCTGTCTCATCTACTTTACCATCCAAGGGTGCTAGGACTCATACCCGCAGATCTAGTTGAAGGCCTAATTAAACAAAAGAGCTGCTGGCAAAATACCACAGTTTGGACGGTGAGTGCCCCGAATCTCCAAGCTCCACATCTATGCAACTCCTACACATTAACCGTAAGCCAGAAAGCCTGCCCAGACTCTACCGCCCCACGGCCAGCACTGAGCGGCAGCGAGGTGTGGAAACTTCACAAAACCTGCTGCCGCCCTTTGGAGCAGGCCCACACTCTGTAAACCGAGGGAGACGCAGGTTTCAGCAGATGCCCAACCCATCTTTGGATTTTTCGGTTCTGTCACTTCAGTTTAGGGATTTGTCACTAATGAGTAGGACCCAGAAGCCCCAAAGATCCCGCCGCCAGCAGACCCTGACGACTCTGTCTTGCCATCGCCTGTTGTTTTATGGTTTAGATCTTGCGTTTACTACTCGGTCTATGCCCCCTGCTATTGTGGGACTGCTTTCCTAGGTAAAGATGCCTCAATTCACTGAGCAGGCAAAGTAGGTGTGAAGAGAGAGACAAGAGCTACTTAACGAGATTGTGTGTTGACTCTCCAGCACATGAAGACCCCTGGTGGATTGTGGTGCTTCCCTTCCCAGGTGTAAACAGATTCGCTACACTGATAAGGGGAAGTATGTAGATCAAGAAACCTCTTCTCCACCAAAGGTGATGAGACGGTGACTTCACTTGATCTCCACCTTCACCAATTATTTCGATTGCGATCACATGCCCTTCTATTATCCCTCTGTACATTGTTATGGCTCCATACCCCCTTGCCCCCCTTGCTCCCTCCCCCCCCCCCCTTGCATCATATGTCCCGCTTAAGTATGAGCAATAACAAGGATTGACTCTTATGACGGTGAACCCTTGCGCTCCTCCCCCTTTTCCCCCACACTGTGGCCTCCCCCCAACCCTAACATACACCCTCCATAGAACTGGCAAAATAGATCATGCAGCCCCTTGATCACATAAGGTGAGCCAGAGACATACTCATGATCTTTTTTGCCATCCAGGGGTCCTAGGACTCCTGCCCGAAAGTTAGTCGTCAAATGCACAATAGCATAAGCCTGCCCCCTGCCGAGTTCTGCGCCCCCCTCCCCCCCCCCCTTCCGAGGCGGGCTTTGACGGAGGGATGGTTTTATATGAACCCCTACCAACGTGCTTAGCAGAAACTAGTCTCTACAGATCTCCACCCGACCTAAGTTCTGAACCACCTGCTTTCCTTTTCTCACTTTCATTCATCTATACATATCCCGTTACCCTACCTACTTACGTGCCCCCCTCCCTCCCTCCTGGCCCCCCTCTGCATCATATCACCCTCAATGAGCAACAACAACCCCCACAAGATGAGCTTACCTAACTATTAACCCCTAAATCCTCACTAACCACTAAATCCCCCCTAACTAAAGTGCCATCTTCTCAAGCTGTAAAGTTTACTCCCCACCCCCAATCCCCCCCCTCCCCTCTCCTATGACACTGACTTCCTACCCCCAAGCTCTACCCTAGTACAGAACTGGCAAATGTAGATCATGAAGCCCCCGTTGATCACACATGATAAGCAAGAGGTCACAAGATCTCCTTTGCAATTCAGAAATGATAGGACTCCTGCCCACAAATCCATCATCCAAGATGTTATTTCCCCACCCTGCCTGGCCCCTCGTGGCCGTTGCGCTACTTATATTTCTGATGATAAGAGGAACCCAGCCCCAAACAATATTGACCCACTGTACGGCCCCATCATCCGAGCGATAGTACCAGTATGACAATTTGGTCTCGCTATTGCCTGCAGCATTATGGTTTAGCTCTTGCGTTTACTTGTTCCATTCTACGGCCCCTATTATCTGAGGTATGACAACCTGCCATTTTTTGACCAGCAGTACAGTAAGGGACGACGGTGTCTGGATGGTGCCACCAGCCAAGCTGAGTGCACATGTTCAACCCCTCTTGTGGGCCCCCCTGGCCGTGACATGACACTGCCCCCCCCCCCTCCAGCTACCAGCACGCACCCCTCAAAGCCCCCCCCCCTCCCACCTTGTTGATGTAGCTGCTGTGTTCTTCTGAATCACTGAATCAATGATAATAACTTTGAAACATAATAAGTTTGATCAATGATGGAACACCAGGATACAGCATGGGTAACTTGCTTCCCACAGCAACCCGCAATTACCTGTTAAACCCTCATCATGTTGACATGAAGCTCAGGTTTGGTCACAACCTTCACTTTGTCACCCCAGGGCTACAAAACAAAGAAAGAGGGTCTGCATATTTCCATCCTTGAACCCAGCCAGCAGAATCACATGCACTGCACTCAACAAGGGGTCTTGCCTTACGCCCCATATTATGTAAGGTACTTGCCCCACACTCCTTTGGTGGATTGTGACCTGTTAACCGTGCAGGGATCTTGAAGTAATGACACACACAGATAAAATTGACTACAGTAGTCTAGCTAAGCACATATGCAAAGCCCATTTCCACAACTGCATGCAACTACAGTATTGCAATCTCGATGATGCAATGCCAAGCATCAGGCCTTCTGGCACTTCCTGCCATGTGAGATGATTATCTGCTCAATGACTGAGTAACCCACAGCCCAAACGCCGACCCACAACTAATGCAACTCATGACATACACCGATGCTCGCACTTGTGATGTAAAACATCGACTGGTACTGCCTCTCCAATGACATCACAACAATAGGGCTTTCTGTTAGCTCCACTCCAGACCACTGAAGTGATCAATGAAGACCGATGGGCTAGTAGGTACTTTAGTTGACTCCACCAGATTGCATGTCACCCAGTATCAGCTTTCTAGAGTAATTCACAAGATTCATAATGGAACACGCCCATGCATAGAGCACCAATGCCATTGCCCTATTACTAAGTTACTGTAGTAACTTAGGTAAACATACAAAGAAAGCCTTTTCACTCTTGTCGACAAACTGGCCACTGTAGCTTTCACGCCTTCCCACCGCATAACAGACCATACACTATTTTCAACCATACTGAAACCCCAACCGTGTAAGTAGGTACCAAGCCCATACAATGCTTGTAGGACATGCACCATCTGCAACTGTATCCACAGAAAGCCTTTATGCTCAGCCATTACCAATTTAGCAGCAACTGAACATAACACCATCACATGCTGGCACAGTAAACTGCTTCGATGCAGTGCAACCCCTTTGCAAACGAACATGGAAGATATCGTTTCCAACAGTAAGTCAACAGTCCCCCACCCTGCTTTAAGAAGCAGAGGGGACCCCTGGAGCCCTAGTATTCTATCTTACACTCTCATCCAGGCTCCTCCCCCTTTCGCTATAGTGACTTGAGTGACCCAGCCTTTTTGCAACCCTCTGAAGACCAGCCCTAGTGCCTGTATGCCCCCCCCCCTTGCCCCGATAGCAGCCCAACCCGGCATGCTCTTCAACCAGGCCCTGTGACCCAATCACCTTGTCACCCGGCTCTGAAGCCACTCCCAGTGCCGTGCCTGCATCCCCACATGCAGCAGGCCCGGCCCCCCAGCGTATAATCCCCGTCCCTGTCACTCCAGTCACTAGTGACACTCAAGTGACTCAATCACCTGGTCACCCGGCTCTGAAGCCAGCCCCAGTGCCTGCATTCCGCCTGCAGCAGGCCCACTCCCTCACCGTATCTCCCGCCCCTGCCACTTTAGCCACTAGTGACACTCAAGTGACTCAACCACCTTGTCACCCGGCTCTGAAGCCAGCCCCAATGCCTGCATCCCCCCCTGCAGCAGTCCCGCCCCCCTGAGCATCCAGTCCACCCCCCACCATGTCCACGTGGGCCAGGGCGGGCAGGGCTGCACCTCTGCTGCTACTGCCGTGACCTCCCCTTCTGGAGGGCTGCTGCTACTGCCTACAGGCCCTCCCTGCTGTGGCTTCTGCTGCTGTAGCTTGGCCTTCAGGGTGGGGATGTCAGAGGGCAACCAGGAGTACCACTTGGCCTGTGAGAGGGAACAGCAGATGGGCGGGGAGCCTCTTGTTAGTAATGAAACGTTCTGTGATATGCCATAGCAATAAGTGCCATAGGCCATGGGCCTCAACCTGTGAAATACAGGAAGGAGGAACACAGTACAGGTTGTCTCCGACATGGGACCAGAAAATGGCATTATAGGCCTAAACATGAGGTCCAGCAGCTCATTATTAGATGCATTATCAATCCGCAGGTTGAACGATTTCAGCTCATAGTCAAAACAGAAGAAACTGGAAACTGGAAATCCACCCTTCCCTCTCACCAGCAGTCTACTTGTCCCCCTAGGGGCTCTATCTCCATCCTTGCCCGTAGGGTCCCAGGCAAACAGTCCAAACTTGATGCTGTACCCTGCATTCCACTCAAAGTTATCCAGTAGGGTCCAGTAGTAGATACCACGGATGTCTAAACCCTCCTTCATGCACGCCAGGATCTACACCAGCAGCAGCAGCAGCAACAATGGCGGAGGGAAGAAGATAGTAGGGGTTTAGGCATAGGGTTTGGGCTGAGTCGACAAGGGAAAACTATGATAGTCGCTTTGTTCTCTTACCATTTTTAAACAGTACAAGTTATAGCTCAATTGGTAGAGCAGAGGACTTCGAATCCTCAGATCCGGTGTTCGAGTCCCGGTCTCCTCGCCGCCCTTAGCCGGGGCCTCTCAAGAAAAAGGTTACAGGTATCCGCGTTGCCTAGACAATGGATTCGTCTGTTCAATGGGCTAACGGTCTGATCAACTGGGCAACACCGTCGCCGCAAGGCCGTCCGATGAGTCAGTCTGACTTCCGGTCTTGGACCCGGACGTTAAAATTGGTTTGTTTTTGTTTATCAAACCAGTAGTAATTGCAAAAATCGCCTTATGCTGGGCGAATAGAGACCTTCACGGATGAGGGCCTCTTGGTTGGTGTTTTCATACCTGCACCTTTTCCCAGCTTTGTCCAGACTTCATGTTTGCTCCCTACCCCATCAACAACCCCCCTCCCTCCCCCCCCATTACCCCTCCTCCCCCCATGATGAACATAGGTCTGATCAATTCATATTACTAAGCCCTGAAACCCCTGTGCACATACCCCGTTTAAAAGCCCTTGGCACGCAGTTGACAACTCCTTTCCCTACCTTCCTTGCCCTCCAGGGGTGTTTTGCAAACAATTACAACGACTGCCAGAACACCCCATTGTGGACCCCTACCTAAGGAAATGATTGCTCCCCTAAACCTGTAAAACGTCAACCCCAAACCTTCTATTTAACCCTGAATTGGTCCTGGTTGCTCTGAGTTGCGTCATGCACTCAACAGATGTCTTGACAGGCAGGCCTCAAATATGGTAGCCCCAAACCCTAGACCCTAAACCCTATCCTTTCACTTAGTTTCCCCAAAAGAACAAAAGGAACAAGAAAGGAAAAATACTACAACTCAGAATTGAAAGAACCCTAATAAATCAAGGGGCCTTCGGCCGTCCCGGACAAGACTTATAAGTTGTCAGCTGACTTGCTGCATCGCAAGGTGACATGAGTGCCGGGATGTTGGCTTGTACATGCTGTGCCAGGACTGGAGGCTAGGGGGCTGTGCCCCCCTGCACCCCACCCCACCCCCTCCTAAGGTTGGCTTGTACATGCTGCTCCAGGGCTGGAAGCTAGGGGGCTGTGCCCCCCTGCACCCTCTAATGTTGGGTGCTTAAGGTGCTGAGCTGAGAGAGAGAGTAGTGAGAGAGAGAGGACTACGCAGAGGTGCTTGAGGTGCTGACCTGCATGCATTTCTCCCTTCCTACGGTTGCTGATGCAGGCCATGTATCAATTGCTTCATATATCTAACATGAACGGTGAATGAAGATATGAGAAATGCTAAAAGTTAACCTAAGGCGAGATGTTGTCGATGCGCGCTGAGGAGGTCACGCCTCTCTGGCTAGCAAGAAACATGTATCAATAGGGATGCGACATGAATGCAAGGTCAAATGATGGACTGGAATCAGGTTTGTGGGTGACCGAATGAGAGCCCTTTTGAATGATAGCATTGTGACATCTGGAGCACGCGCGAAACATGCTGTGTCAGGGCTGGAGGCAGTTGCTTTAGCTGCATGTCTGTCTCCCTTACAACTGTGCTGTTGCATGCTACATGAGTGCAAGGTCAGAAGATGGCCAAGTGAGGTGTGGGCGTGGCAGAAACTGGCTGATCAATTGGAAGTCCTCTTCAATGAAAGCAGCCTGACATCTGAACCACGCCCTTCCATAGTCTCTACTTGACACGAGCGTATAGGACGTTTAGGACAGCCGGGTAGCAGAGGCAAGCAAGCAAGGTGGCTGTGCTGGAGCAAGCTGGCTTTGCATGGGCTGTTCCTGAAGTTATAACAATCATAAAGACCTCATCCGAAGAAGAGTAAGCCGGCCGGGTGAAACACCACGTGCACTTTATTGGTAGTTGCAGAAAAAGCCATTCAGAAACAAGGCGAGGCACTCTTTTGCAATTGCCGTGTGTACATCAGCCATGCTGGACCCAGTTCTGCCACGGAATGCTGCATAGACAAACAAAAAGCCGGAGATGCAGACAGGACAAGATGCGGTAGACTGCCATGCGGCGAAGACGACACGCACGCGCGAAGCTTAGCTCGCTGATGACAAATCAGATACACCAAACCTCCTCATAAACAGGGCAGAAGCGAAAGAGTCTGGCCACAAGCGTGCAAGTAGAGCGGAGAGCAGAGCAAAAAACTTTGAGCAAAGGGTTTCCACGGGGTTGCGGTCTTATTGGAGTCTTGGCATAGGTCCTAAAATAGGCGGAAGCCCCAGGGCAGACGTATCCCTTTCTCAATCACTTCGTTCTCTTGTCCGGGTAAAGCTAATTTGCCATCGCTTTGACATGAAGTGTCTGCCACCCCCCCCCCCCCAGCAGTCCCCTCCAACCCTCACCCGCCTTTCGCTCTACCACTACTATGACATTCAACCGTAAACCCAAACTTTCTAAACCCTAAGCTCCACCCTCCACCGAAATGGCAAAGTAGATCATGTAGCCCCTTGATCACACATGGTGAGCTCATAGAGCTAAATGATCATTTTTGCCATTCAGGGATGCTAGGATTTCCGTCCACAACCTAACTTAAAACCTAAGCATACCATGTTTTTAAATACTGCCATATCTGATCAGCTAAACACAATATGAACAGATACACAGGGACCCTATGACACTAAATTCTAAGCTCTACCCTGCACAGAAGTGGGAAAGTAGATCATGCAGCCCCTTGATCACACAGGGTGAAGAAGAGACCACCACCGATCTTCTTTGCCATTCAGGGGTGCTAGGACTGCTGCCCAATTCCACTGTCCACACTACAATATGAACCAAGCCTCCCGGCTTTTTAAGTTACTTGATGATCAGCTCATAATATAGCATCCTCCGCTAATTGGCCCCCGCAAGCAAAACACTACATGCATGGATGGACCAAGACCCAGCCTTTTGAGCATCTCTTCATGCAGGATGACGCTGTTCGCATCGATACATGAACGAAATAGAATGAACGGGATAGAAAAGAGGCCGGCTGGGCTGAGCGAAGTCCACTAGTTCCCGCAATGTAATGTCACTCTCTGTTCCAACTCAAAGAGTTAAAAAATGTCCTGGAGGCTCCCTGGCGGAAACCTCTACCGCTAACAAAACTGAACCTTAGTGATGACGCATGCTCCTCGATTCCCCCTAATGCCTATGCTATGCAGCTCCCTTTCTCCCCTACACTACGCAGCATCAGTTATTCTCCTTTTCCCATTATGCTATGCTATGTACAGTACGTCGCCCTACCCTTTTGGCCCGCCTGTTTCCCTCCTGCCCCACAAAGCTCCTTTCCCTGCATCAAATGTCCCCTCAATGAGACACAACACCCCCCAGACGATGTGATACGTAAACCCTAAACCCTTTTCCTCCTGTCCCACAAACCCCTTCCCCCTGCTTCATATGTCCCCATGGGTACGACACCACCCTCCCCACAAGATGTACTTCCCTAAACCCTATATCATCATTTAGTAACCTCCAAATAAGTGCCAGCTTGTTGAACTGTCGCAATCGCCCCCCCCCCCCCCCCCGTCCCCCGTCCCCCGTCCCCCGGCTGAATCTCTACCCTTCTGCCCCACTTACTATGACACTAAACCCTTGTGCTTGCTCCTCTCTCCCCCATAGGGTGGCAGTGCCCCCGGAGAATTCTCCGCCACTTGGCGGAATCTCCGCTTTTCTGCCGGAGAATGCAAGGTTCTCTGCTAGTTCTCTGTAGGATTCCGTCTCCGTGCCAGGTGCCGGAGAACGGCCCTTTCCGTCTTGCTCACAGAGACAGAGAACTATGCTATTTTCCGGGACTTTCTGTCTCCGGCGGAGAATGGATTTTCCGTGCATCATGGAGACAGAGAACAGCAGAAATTTCCGCGGTTTCTTTGTCTGTCTCCGCATTGAGTTCAATGGGCCATCTCTGAGGTTTTCCGTCTCTCCGTCTCTCCGTCAAGACACGGAGATTTCCGTCTCTGCAAAGGTTTTCCGTGGCTTTACGGAGACAGAGAATTACCGGCAATTTCCGTTGTGTCCCGGGTGATGACTTCGCTCACTGGCCTGGGGCGTTTTCCGTGTTCTCCGCCTCTCCGCCTTTCCGCCTTCACCCACCGAACCCTCTGCTTCTCCGCTCCTGGCCATATCGTTTGCATAGAAACATGTAGACTTCACCGCATGCCCTTACTGTCATACTGCAGCAAAGGGAAGGACCCGGCGTACCTGACCTTTGCATGCATGCCGAAGTTGTTCGCTTCACAGCTGGCCAGCACCTTCAGGATGGAAGATCAAGCTCTTCCAACCAAATTGCGCATTCTGATTGAGAGTCAGCACGTTCAGCCTCCCCATTTGGCTTGCATGCAGACCTAGCCACTGCCACTGACACTCTCTCTGGGGATGCCCTTCTGTAAGGAGCGCTGGGTGGCAGAAGATGCGAGGGACTACATGAAGGGCATGACTTCCCCTTTTTGGTGGACAAGGTGGCGGAGTAGTTAGCAGATGATGAGCCTAGTGTTGGTGTGTCAGCTGGCAGTAGCAGCAGCAGCAGCAGGCAGCTGGCAATAGCAAGGCTAAGAGGCTGGAGCTGCCAGAGTGAGTTGGTCACAATATATCTTCAGCGCGTGCTATTTGTGCCGTCAGGACAAACCTCATGCATAGTTTCTGTACATACCTTCATTGCAAAATGAGACTACCTTTATGTTATGCTCCCTTGTGATGCTGCTGAATTTGCGATGCCCGCTTGTTGCCTCTTGCCTGCCCCTATTGCCTACATGTCTACCTCCTTTGTCCTGGTTCAAGGTGTCAAATGCATCCTACATGTCTCCTAATGGGTCTTTTGAACACATAACACATTGCATTGACTTCCCAGCACTTATGCCGATCTGGCAAATAATCCTGAGCCTGTGAACAACTTGCTGAATTCTATTATCTGTCCTTTTGTGTGCTGCTGCTCAGGCTGGCCTCTGTAGCGCAGCAGATCGTTACATACGAGAGCTCTAGGCAGCAGCCATCAGCATATACTGCAAGATTGTAATCATTCAGCCTGTCTTGGGCGCCTTCAACAGCAGCAGTACTTGCACACCCTCACTGCAAGCTGAACACTGCTGGCCTCCTCAAGGGCACCCAAAAAAAGCTGCACCCCATCGTGACATGTTTGAAACTACAGCAGCAGCAAGTACCTGAATACCCTCAGTTTCAGCGAGCTGGACACTGCTGGGTTCATGAAGAGGAACTGCCTGACATTGAAGAAGGTGTACACCATCATCACATCTTTCAAAGGTATGTGATTGCAGCATTGGGTGGGTGGGGGGGCTCTGTGTGTGACGGAGATGTGTGCATGCATGGGGCGAAGGGGGAGGGGAGGGTTCTCCACGGGGGGGGGGGGGGGGGGCTCTATCCACCCACCCACAGATCTGTGGCACTACCAAATGAGATGTGAAATTAGACTGCTGAAAGGCTGTGTAATTGTACATCTTTCTTTTGCCTTACACCTTTGCGACTTGCACTGCAGGTTTTGTTTTGTGAGGATTGTTTGTGTGATTCCGTAGCTGCAGCATGGGGTGATGGGGGCGGGGAGGGGGTTCAGGTGTTCAACGCGGGGGGGGGGGGGGCTCTACCCCTGCCTCCAGTAATTGTGTTTTATCCCTCCACCACCAGTAGTTCTGTAGCACCGTACAATCATCCCAATGATCCCTGGTTTTGAAGTTAAGCTCAAAGGGCCTGCAAGTTGCCTGCTTTTCCCTCTTATGCCCCAGATGTTCTTCACATGAGCTGTTCACTGCACGTGAGTAGAATGTTGACCGCTGAACTGTGCATCTTCCTTGAATTGCAGGTACCAGCCCAATGCACCTTCTGGCCTAATCCATGCAGCCATCCTAGCAATGGGTAGCCAGCCAGGGAAGGCACAAGAAAAGCTGGAGGGCATAGGGATGGATAAGCAGGTGATTGCTCAGCAGCTGCAGTTCTTTGACAAGTTGGGGCCCTGGGCACAATTGTGACAGATAAGGGTGTTGTCCGCCTGCTCAAGCAGAAGCCCCTCACAGTAGAGCAGAAGAAGGAGATGGTGATTATGCATGCAAAGCTGGATTTGGAGATTGCCGCAGTATTTGCAAATGAATTCCTGCCTGCTGTACATGGTTCAGGAGAGGATGCTAATGCAGCTGCTGCTAATGTGAGTGGTAATGGGGGTGCTGCTTCTGATGAGCCGGAGTTGCTGGGTGGCACGTTCTCAGGGGTGTGAGCATGAGGCATTCAGGTTTACTTTCAGGAAGGGGTGGTTGGAGCAGCAATTGTCTCGTGGTGTTTGCAGATGAAGTTCTGAGTGCCTATGTACCAGTAGCGTTGTAGCTGTCAGCTGTTGGTGCTGATACGGGTGTTGGCAGGTGCTGATGTGTCTGCTGCTGATGGGGGTGTTGGTCTGGGTTATACTGAATTGAGCGCTGCTTGCAGGGCAGCAGGGCTGGAGCAGCAGTGCTGCGTTTAGAGCAGGAGGTGTGACAGTGTTGGTGTTGTTGAGGTTAATAATGTGCTCTAGCGGGTGTTGGAAGACAGGAGATATCAAGTTGGTGGGGATTGTTGAGGGTTGAGGATTGTTGAGGGCAAGATGTATCAAACGCATGGTGAACGTAGAGTGCTGCGACGTCGTTTCCGACGCAGTGCGAAGAGACAGAGGCTCATGGAATTAGGATGTTCTGCACGAAAGGACAGATAGAAATAGAACGCAGATCGCAGCTGTCTGGACTTGATACAATGGATTCTCTTGATTTCACGGAGAGACGGAGAAACGGAGAACGCGGAAAACAGCTTCCAGGATTTGTGCAAATTCTCACGGAGAGACAGAGAACGCGGAAAATAGCTTCCAGGACTTGTGCAAAGTCTCACGGAGAGACGGAGAACGCGGAAAACAGCTTCCTGGACTTTTGCAAATTCTCACGGAGAGACGGAGAACGCGGAAAACAGCTTTCTGGACTTATGCAAATTCTCACGGAGAGACGGAGAGACGGAGAACGCGGAAAACAGCTTCCTGGACTTGATGCAAATTCTCACGGAGAGACGGAGAGACGGAGAACGCGGAATACAGTTTCCTGGACTTATGCAAATTCTCACGGAGAGACGGAGAGACGGAGAACGCGGAAAACAGCTTCCTGGACTTATGCAAACTCTCACGGAGAGACGGAGAGACGGAGAACGCGGAAAACAGCTTCCTGGACTTAGACATGTTCACGGAGAGACGGCAACGGAAAGTTGCTTGATCCCCCAGTATTCAACCAGATTCTCTGTCTCACGGAGACGGAGAACAACGGTTTCACCGGTAAATTTTCCGATAGCACTGCCACTCTCTCCTCTCCCCCTTCACACACAGAGACAGACAGAAGTGCCCCCGAACCCGACCTTCTGCCCCCCCCCCCCCCTGGCATTAATCCCTAAGCTATACCCTCAAGAGAAGTGGCAAAGTAGATTATGCAGGCCGTTGATCACACACGGTGTCCTGAACAGAAGCACCATGTTCTTCTTTGCCATTCAGGGATGCTGGGACTCCTTAGCCCAACCCAACCTACTATCTAATGAAACAAGTTCTCATATCTGATGTCCTAGTTGGCCCCCACCAGCAAAACACATCATGAACAGATACATGGAGATCCGGTGAATTGTTGTGCCCCCCTTTTCTGGACAAGGTCAAGATGGACCTACACTGAAAACTATGGGAACTATGTAACAAGCTGGCTAGTTGAGCAAACTGTATTCCACCTTTACCAGTAGATTCCATTGGAACCCAATAACCCTTCTTCTCTCTCTACCTTGACTCTTTACCTACATAGCTCTTACGACCCCCTCGCTCCCTCTTGTTCCTCTAAACCCTTATCTCCCCCCCCCCCCAAAAAAAAGTGGCAAAGTAGATGAGAACACCCACCGGTCTACATTATGAGACTACTTGGGGCTTCTCACCTTCTTTGCCATTCAGGCCGGATGCTGGGACTCATGCTCGCAAATATACCCTCAACTGCCCAACGACCTTAGCCTACCACGACCTTAAACAATCCACGATCTCTGATGCCCCAATTGGGCCCCCACCAGCAGAACACAGCATGAACGGATTTTCAGAGACCCGGTAAATTGTGGTGCTCCCCATTCCAGGTGCAGATAGTCAGATATACCTTCAGCAGGGGAGGTGTGTAGATCAGCAATGCTCTTTCTCCACTATGGATGATGAGATAATTGCTGATTGACCTTCACCTTCACTAACACTAGGTTCTATTGGGAGCACTAGCTGTTCTCTCTCTCTCTCTGTACATTACGTCTCCCTACCCTCTTGCCCCCACTCCCTCGCTCCCTCCTGTCCCATGAACCCATTCCCCCTGCCATTGTATGTCCCCCTAAATAGGGGCAACACCACCGCCCAAAAGATGTGATCCCTAAGCCCTAAGCCCTATATCATAAGTTGGTTATCTTTAAATATCTAATACCTAAACCCTATGCTCTACCTCCACAGAACCGGCAAAGTAGATAATGCAGCCCCTTGATCACACATGGTGAACTCTTGAGAGACAACATGATCTTCTTTGCCCATTCAGGGGTGCTAGGACTCCTGCCCACAAATCCACTGTGCCCACTACAACAACTCCAGGCCTGCCCATTTTGTGCTCAGTTCATATCATACCGTCTCCTAATTGGCCCCCACAAGCAAAACACTACATGCATGGAGAGACCAAGACTCAGCCCTTGAGTGTCTCTTCAAGTCCCCTGAGACTCCTTGTGGGACAGCAATAGCACTTATAAACTACTGAAACCCATGCTCCTTTTTCCCCCCTCGCTATGCAGCCCCCTTTTTCCCCTACACCACCTGGTCGCTCTCGGTATACTCAAAGACCCTTACACGCAGATGCCCCCTTGAAACCCCCCTCCCCCACCCCACCCCCCATAGAGACCATTCACCCCCCCCCCCCCCCCATCTGGTTGAAATAGCTGTTCACTATGTAGCGCCTTCCTAGCCCCCCTTCTCCCCCGCCCGCCCCCCGTCCTTCCCCAGATAAAGAATGCCCACCCCCCTCAAAACCCCAGCTACCCCCACCCCGCAAAAACCCCACCTCCCACCCCCCTTCCACCTACCTGGTTGATGTAGCTGTTGACCATGTAGCACCTGTGTTCCTCCGAGTCAATGCTGACCCCCGTCTCAGTCACATACATGGGCACACCATACTGGGAGCAGCGCTTTAGTGCCAGACCTAAACCCTCAGGGTCTAAGGGGTAACCCAGGTCACTGATCACCTGACCCGCCTTACGACCCGGGGTGCAGAAGGGGCTGATGATGGGCCTGAGGAGGGAAGGGGGGAGATATGGCAAATCAATTTGATTAATCAAGTCATCAAACAATCTCGTTGTTTTAGATTGCTTTAAGGGGGAAAGGGAGTAAAACCTGGGGCAATCTAGAAGGGGGTCAGTAGGGGTCAGAAAAGCTTGGGTGGGTCATTTGAGCGTCTGGGCACGGTCAAAGGGTCCATCTGACCTTACCCTGGCGGCGGAATACGAAAATTTGCCGGACCCAGGGTTTCGGCCGGCCTGTCTCGAAAGCGGCCTCTGCTTGGCACATACGCTGTAAGGCGCCAGGAATTGGTCGGGACGAAGGGAATCCTACTTTATTCACTACTCTGAAAGATCCGTGCAAAAACATTTCTGATCTGACGTTGGAAAGTCTCATATATAAACTATTCTCACTAAACATCGCCATTGCTGAGTACCACGCCTGGGCGTGACCCCCCAAACGTTGGGAATTGAATTTTTTAACACCAAACTTCAGAAGGGTAAGGTTTGGAAACAATAGTTTACAAACCTGATGGATTTGAGATTGAAAGGAGGAGAGAGGCGATATGGAGGCATGCATCTCCGCACAACAGTCAACACCCGTTCGTGACCGGATCCGACTGGAAGCTGAACAGTCGAGAAAGATCTGCCCGAGGCATGCCGGGCAGATAGCTTCGGCTATTTAGCAGAAGGTCATGCCTTGTAGATCCTAAGTTGATCAAACAAGAAGAGCATCATGCTTACATGCCGCCTCAGGCATGTCACCTGTCAAATGCTAGCAGAAAGGACAGATGGTTGCAAGCATGACATTTGATTATGTCACTCAGGTTGCAATGCTATCTGTATTGTTGCTTATTCAGATTTTCTGAAACCCACCCTCACCACCCGGGGGTATCTTTATTCCTTATTTTAGTGTGCGAAACTGCCACATAAGCTCAGATATGGCAGGGTTTAAGGCACTACTAAACCCTAACTGGACTGGGCTAGTCAAAGGCTAAACTGTCACTGCGGTGACTCTGGCAGTTTTGCACACTATCCAGGCCAAATTTATAAGAGGGCTATGATGAAGGCAAAACCCATCAACATGCACTTCTGTGCAAAACCCTAGATGGGAAAAGGCATGCCGATCTGAGCCTCTCTCCTTATATATCTCAAATCTAGTGGACTCCGGAGGATCGCGCTTATTTTGGAGCAATTTGCAGCGCCTTGCTATGGCTGCATACCAGTATCCCGTAAATCCTCAGTGAGGAGTTCGAGGGCACATTTAGCCAGGCCGATTCAACGCTATTTACCGGCAAATGGGCAGTGCTCGAAACCGTACACATGATAAGCATGCGAAGGAAAATGCCCAAGCAAATGTATCGTCCATGCAAGGTTGTCCAAGGCTGACATCGGTCATGACATGCAGACGTCAGCAGCGTTGGTGGGTGAGCTACAAGCAGAAGACCAGCTTTTTCATCAGCCTCTTAGTGTTAAGATACTTTGGAGATGCCTCTTACAAAGTTTCAGCAAGATCCGGGGGGCTCACTATTTACTCCCTTTCCCCCTTAATATTCAAGTGATAAATTCCATCAATTATCGGGTTTAGTTGATGGATTGATAAAGTGAGATGGTAATCATGTCTGTATGGCAGCATTTGAAGAGGGTTACAGAGTGACACGTGAAACATAGTAAAAGGGCCTGTTGTCACAAAATCAGTTGCTTGGACAGAGTTGTGACAAAACAGGGCATGGACAACTCCACTCAAGTATGGGCTGAAAACAACGAGTACCATGATACCACAGCCGCTAGCGAGTCTGAATCATCGTGGCTTGAGGCCCCTTACTTCAACAGGTTGCCAATCCTCCAACACCGCCCAATCCAAACTCAAAAGCAGCTGCAGAGCTCTGCTAATTACATTCACAAGCAGACAACACATACAATCTAATCATAGTGGATCAGACAGAGGGTTGGGCCACCTCAAAACTTTAGTTTTGATGGTATGAGGGGAAGAGAAACAAGTGACAACCCAAAACTGCTCTGCAAATGTTCTGATACCCCACAGAACCCCCTGAACCCCACATCACACGACACCACAGTTCTCCCCTCCTATCTGCTGTTTTACCCAACCCAGAGAATATGGTAGGCTGGCCCACTGTAATCCTTACACCGATGGGCCCTCGCTTAATCTTATGCGGGAGGGCACCTCACGCCCCTCCTTGCGTAGCTCTCTCTCTCTCTCTCAACCCAGAGAACCATACCCCTCTTTCACTCCTGGCCCACAAAGCCCCTAAGCCTCCAACCCACTCCTATACCTAAATCCCCATAAAGCCAGACCTTTAAACCCCGCCCTTTCAACCTCAGATGTGACACCTGTTAAACCTCCAGCTGAAACCCCATCCTTAAACCCCAAAGGATAAACCCCCTCGTACCTGCTGTAGTACTTGACCCCAAACCAGTCGCAAAGGTACCAAGCCCTTTTAGCCTTAAACCCCACATACCCTCTTACACCGCACCCATTAGCCTGCCATCTTGAACTCCTCATACCTACCATAGTACTTGACGCCAGCCCAGTTGCAAGGATGCCAGACCCCTCTTACAACCCTGGCCTGACTAAGCCCTAAGACCCAAGTGCCTTAGACCCTACACCATACACTCCTCCCCTAAAACCCCACACGTTAATCCCTCAACCCTGCTTTAGTAGTTGACTCCAAACCAGTCACAAGAATACCTGAGCCAGGCTTTGACAGCCCTAAACCGCAGAGATTCCCTTCAACCCCACATCTTAACCCCCAACCCCACCCCCCTCGTACCTGCTGTAGTAGTTGACCCCAAACCAGTCACAAGGTGGTTTCCCGCCCTCCTGCTGCCAATCCACTGCCCTCCCAAACTTGAAAGGCAACCACCACTGAAACCTGCCCGTCATCATCCACTCATGGAAGTTGTCATAAGCCCAGATGTGGGACATCCAGAATGCTAGCCAGTTAGAGGGGGCGGTCAGGAGGCCAAGGGAGGGGAAGGGCTCAAACTTCAGGATCATGTGTGTGATTCCAACCTGGGATTTGAAAAAAAGCAGAAAAAGGGAGGGTGGGGTGGGGGGGAGGTAGCGGGCTCAAGGAGAGGGAGGACCAATCTTCAGAGTCATGTGCGTAATGCCCAATCTGGAAACTTGAAAGGCGTGCGGGAAGGGGGGGGGGGTTGCAAGTAAGCAGAAGAAAACATAGAACCAAAGAACTCCAATGATTTGGCATGATTCCCATGTGTGCCAAACCGGATATGGTTGTGCGTATCAGTATTAGGGTTATTGGTCATGGTTTAGGGTTTATCCCCGTACCTGGTGGTTGTGTCCTCCTGGTAGCGCCTTGATGGCCTGGTGTGCGCGGGTGTGTGCCCACTACTTAAGGATACAATCTAGACATATCAGGGGTTGGGTTTTAGTATTAGGGTTTTCAGTGCAAGGGTTTAAGGTCTAGCACCCTACCTGGTAGTTTGTGTCCTCGTGGCAGGGCCTCAAAGGCATGATATGCCCAAGTGTGCGCCCACTACTTACGGACATAAGCTACTGTAGGTTCCAGAAATAGGTCTTCAAGTAACACTTAGGGTTTACTGATCCCCCTACCTGGTGGTTGTGTCCTTGTGGCAGGGCCTTAATGGCATGATATGCCCGAGTGTGTGCCCACTATTTAGGGACACAAGCTACTCTACATTCCAGAATTAGGGTTTCAAGTAACATTTAGGGTTCATCCCCCTACCTGGTGGTTGTGTCCTCCTGGTAGCGCCTTGATGGCATGATATGTCCTGGTATGTGCCCACAGCATGTTCCTCAACACCTCACCAGCAGTACTGAACTGCAGCAGATGGCCAGGGGGGTAGGCGCCAAAGATGAACCCCATGGTGGCCGCAGACTGCAACAACAGGCAGAAATAGTAACAACAGAATCAGCAGCAAAATGGAGAAGGGCCAATCAGTGCAAGCTAGTTCACAAGATATGCCAGAGCTGCCATATGCCGCAGCGCACCTCAAGCCCTTGGACAAGACACCCAGGGGAAACAGTGTCGCAGCCCTCCCTCCCCACACTACACTCCTCCTCCCCATTTTTTACCCCTCTGCAACTGACAGCTCTATACATTGATTGGAGCGCCTCAGCTGAGTGGGTCTGCCCCATCCCAACCCTCCCTCCCTCCATTTAACGTTGCGCAAACAGCTCACTCTAAGCTCCCTCCATCCCCCTTTTCCCCCTGGTCCCCCGCATCTGTCTTTCCTTCTGAGCAAAAGATCATTGAATGCTGAACCCACATCTTGACCCATCCTAAACTAAGTTGCTCAACCTCCCCCCTTGCACCGCCTTCACACCCTCCCTCCCTGCATCCTCCATTCACCGTGTTGAATTCATAGAAAATAGTGCCCTGATCTAGACCTGGGTTATCCCATGCTGAACCAACCCCGGCAATCTACCGCCCCCCTCCACACCCTCCACTCCCCACGGGCCACCGCTTCCCATCAATAATGCCCACATCTTGGACCACATCGCGCAATCCCCCACCCCTCCCCTAAACCCTGTCCCTCAGCGCAATGCACCCCCCCACCCCTTGCTACCACAGGCTCATTGGAAGGGCCCACACGTTGACCTGAGTTTGCCAATATCAGATCCCCCCTACAAAGTCTCCATGAGATCTGGAAAGCACGACAGGAGCGTATCAGGAAGAAGCAGGTCAATCCGTCTAGTCAAAACAGGGCCCCGGTGGAGGGGCATTTCAATCTGGGTGGGGGGGTGAGCCTTGGGTGGGGGGTGGGGGGGGGGACGAGAGGGATCAGGGCGGGGGAGCTAGGAGGGCACAGAAGCGTGGAGAAGGGTAGGGCAGGCGAGGCCACCCCTTCTGGGAGGATATGGTGTAGGAACTGAGAAGCGAGGTGGATGGGCTGGAGGTTGTGATTTGAAGAGCCAGGACATAGTGGCCGTGTTCAGGAGGCGGGTGCCCTCACTGTAGTAAGCCTACTTCCGTAACTGTACGCCGCTCATGGTGGAGCGAGCGTAGATGTAACAATGTAACAACAAGATCCCCCCCTCCCCAGTCTAAGGCATCCACCCACACCTTGACCTGAGTTCCCTTATCTTCGCTCTCTCCCCCTCCCCCCAAATCAGCCTAACGTACACCCCCCCCCCCCCCACACACACACACACTCCAACCCCCCCCCCCTTCTCTCCCCCCGTTTCTCTCCTCACCGCAGGCTCATTGAATGTTGCCCACATCTTGACCTGGTCTCCAAACAGTTGCACAGCACGTACAGCATACTCCACAAAGATGGGGATGTTCTCAGCCTTCGTCCAACCCCCTAGATCATCAAACCAGGCGGGCTGCAGGAAGGGACAAGAAAAGGGGCAGCAGGTGGGTTGTTTTGGGGCTAATTCTGGTGTACGCCGTCACTAACCTAGCAGTGGCCCTTTAATATCTGTTTGTTACTACTCTGTAGATCTAGACCCTTGCGGCCTCATGTTAGTTTGCTACTCTATCAAGCACTGTTTGAATTACCAAGGGCCAGCAGGGGTTCATATCTCACCACGCAAAAAAACAGACAGACATACAAAAACAAACGCTAATGAAGGTGTGCCAACAGCAAAAGGGCTGCAAGGTCGGACGGATCAAATACACAATTGTACGGAGGTACGTATACAAAGACAATGCATCCCATACCACCAACCAATAGTGATGTGACCGAAGCAGGTATCCAGCTAGGAGACCTCATCAACCAGTTTCTCAACCTAAACCCCCATACACCCCCTCCCCCTAAACCCCTGCAAAGTACAACAAGCAGGGTGATCATATAACCCCCCCTCACCTGTGTGAAGTGGTGTAGTGTGACATTTGGCTCCATGCCATGAGATATGAGGCAGTCAAACATCTCACGGAACCTGCAAGAAGAAGAAAAGGTGCCAACAACAGCATTCCAAGTCATTTCGCGGCTAGCGGTGACGGACTTAAGATATAGTTGAAGCACAGGGGCAGTTTCTTATGGTCAGCCTAGTTCATTGAGCAAGCATTTGGGATTGCAGTCGCACATAGGATCATGAATCGTGGATGCACAAGGCGCCCAGCCGCAACTGCAGCATCTGCATTAGCCAGGGTTTAGCGCTTGACCAATAATGATTTTTCCAATGAAGCCCAGTGGCATTAACGGGCAACACTAGCCACACTTACTTTACTGAGGACATACTTGCACCTAGTGCATTCCTGCTAGAAGAAGCTGCTGCCCCTGGCTATATGTTATATGCTGCCATTCTAACACCGTCCATGATAATGATGATGATGATGTGGCCCCTGCTGGGATCAAGAGTCTCAAACCCTTGGAGCCCTAGGGTTCAGCATTTTGTCTAAAAGTCTGAACCCCACCTGCTGATGGCTGCATTATCCCACTGGCCTTGCTTGGGCTCCAGACGTGCCCATTCCAAGGACAAGCGGAAGCCTGTGCAGCCCATGTCTGCGCTCAGCTTGCAATCCTCCTCAAACCTGCGTGTTAAACCGCACCATGAGCCTCGAGTGGAGCAGCGTGCCGCCCCCTTCCCGTGTGAGAGCTAGTACAGAGTTTCAACTTCTGCAGCGGTTCTTCTCGTATACAAGATTCCGGCTAAGCACGTACCTGTCCCAGCTGTTTGGGCAGCGGTCTGTGATGAGGTACTTCCCTTGCAGTCGAGCAGGGGCGAACCTGAGCCAGTTGAGGGGGGTCTGGCTCTTGACCTGCCGGGTCCAGTTGGAGCAGCCATGGTCGCCGGAGGACTGCCAAATGTGAACTCCTACGCCTTTGACGAAGGTTGTTGGGGATACCTTGCCACCCTCTAGCGGTTCTTTCTGCGCAACCCCGTTCATGTCAAGGAGATCTTGCGTGTGCGATGTAGCCTGTTAGCCTTGCTGCTATTAGCAAGAAACCGGCGCCAGATGGTGAACGCGCTCGGCATATATATCTGCGCAAGCTGCATCCATCGGGTGAGCGTTGCTTCCACACTGCGACCGAGGTAGTGACAGAGGGTCCCACGACATACATTGGACCGCAACCAAAACCGCAAACCGATAGTTTGAGATCAGTAGTCAGTCCCGCTGGGTAAAGAGGAGCCGGTGCAGCGGCCATCAAGAACTACCAAGGGCCATCAAGACTCTCAAGTGCATCAGTCAGGCAAGCACGCATGCCATGCTGAGTTACACGGAGTGACAAGACAGTAGACCAGACGTCAGGATATGGGCTAGCCCGACCAACACAGGCTACAGGCTGAACTCAACAATACAGTGCATCCACGCAAACGAGGGAGGCATTCAGATCGTGGAGCCTTAAGAGCAGGGACGGGCAACTGAGCCATCGGTTGGCAGCGTCGGTTCAGCGAGCAACACAACAAAGCTTCTCACCAATGCAAATTTGTGTTCCCTATGCCACATGCACCCAAGGCAGCGACCCAACATCTCACCGCTCAGCTCCCCAACAGCCCAGCCCACACCACCATCAGCTACTGGTACCCTGTAGCCTTGCATGTCAAGATTCACCCCAAAGAGAATCCATCAGCACACCCCCTACACCAATAGAATCATGCTCATCACACCCAGAGGGCTGTGCAGTGACCACCAAGCATGTATCTGTAACACCTGCAGGTGCAATGCCTATGCCGTACTTGTGCCATGACGGCATATCACGAAAGTATATTGTAGCAAGAACGATGTCCCATGCGGACCACAACGCTTATGCATGCTGAACATGTCCACTGTGCACAAGGACAGACGCAGCCTTTCCCTTGCTCCAGCAACCGCCCTCGCAATGACCTCAACCGTGGAACAAACCAACAAACAAAAATCCAAGGTGTGGCTGCACCAAGGCAGCTAGGTCAAAATGACCAAACACACCGGGGTCAAATCCCATTTCCCTACTCAACAGAACAGCAAAAGAGCCTCTGGCCGCCACCCTTGGCCCAACCCATACCGGCAAGCAACACATAAGGAAAAGCCCCTTTGCTTCAAGAGACGCTGCCTCCATGCTGCCCATCCAGCAGCCCAACTACGGCCTCACTTTCAACCAACAGGAAAGTGCTTACATCGTTACATCTACGCTCGCTCCACCATGAGCGGCGTACAGTTAAGGAAGTAGGCTTACTACAGTGAGGGCACCCGCCTCCTGAACACGACCACTATGTCCTGGCTCTCCAAATCACAACCTCCAGCCCATCCACCTCACTTTTCAGTTCCTACACCATATCCTCCCAGAAGGGGTGGCCTCGCCTGCCCTACCCTTCTCCACGCTTCTGTGCCCTCCTAGCTCCCCCGCCCTGATCCCTCTCGTCCCCCACAGGAAAGTGACTGTTTGCTATTCAGGCCAGCCACACAACAAGACTTCTTGCCGATACAAACTAATGCTGCCTATGTGACATACACCCAAGGTAACGCCAAGATCTCAGCTCCCCAACTTACAGCCCACCCCACACCAGCATCAGCTCGCTGCAACTAAATTCTTGTAGCCTTGCATGTCAAGTTTGACCCAACAGGGAAACCATCAGGACACCCTCTACACCAATGAATGCTGTAAGTAACAGCCCTTTGCGGTTGCCACACCTTAAATGTCTGTTCTGTTATGTAACAGCATGCTTCCAAGTGTCAAATACAAGGCATCAAGAGCAGCATTGCCACCATAGAAAGGGGTCACTGCAGCGAGGGACTCATCTCAGTCACCCAAAGGTAAATGCGGACACCCCACACTGGGACTTGCCTAAGGCTTTCCATGCATTGGAGATCCAACGCAATACAATGCAATGTAGCCCAGCAACTGGCGCAGGTACTGCCATCAACCATCGCATTTCCTATCAGTCCATCCAGGCGAGCAAAGCACCAGTCAACGTGGAGTAAACCACTATGGACCACTGCCCTCGAATACCATAACAAGGTACGTGTCAGCTGCATAACCAGCACAACCACGACAAGCAGTACTCACAGTATATCACAGGGCATACCCCGCCCAGTGGCCCCCGGCATGCAATATCTTCAACTGCTCCCCGGGCTGCCGAATGAAGCAGCAAGCAAATGCATCAGCAGCACTCCATCTTAGCTTACTTTCCAGTCACATCTCTTCATTCACCATCCATGTTGAATATGTTAAACAAGCAAATGCCCATTTTGAAGGGACCCAAAGCAAAGGCCACCAGCAAACTAACAAGCACGTGCATGCAACCCTTAGAAAGCCCCATCACAGCAGAATAGCCTCAAATGGCATAAGACTAAACAATATACCGTGGACAAAGTATGCTCACCTAGGCAAGTTGCTAATCGAGTTGAAAAGGCTCAACTGATGGGCACACACTATACATGAGCATGCACAGACATGCAATAGCAGCACCACACAAGAGTACTGACTCACCTCAATAGAGAAAAGCCAAACAGAGTTGCAGCAGCAGCAGCAAGCCCATATTAAGCAGCTCTGGAAAACATGCTGCCTACCCTGCATTCAGAACATAAACCCCCTTTCCTTGCAATAGCTGATACTCTTGTTGATCTTGCCAGACAAGGCTACAAGACTGCACTTGTGCACGACTAATGCAGATGCCACAGATCTTTCCCAGTAAGACTTTGCCCAATAAACTGTTAGGGGACACATCAAGCTCCCCAACAGTAAGAAGCAGCCCCATAACTACAGGACTACACATGCATCAATAGGCAAATAATTGGTGCATCAAACGCTGTGCCTTTGCATTGACTGACAGTCTCAAAGAAGACAAGTATGCCAAGTATTGGCATTGCACTCGCACGGGCAAAGACAGCAAATCGCTTATAATCCAAAGACATGGCTGTCCTTCCCATTCATACAATGTGGAAGGCCAGTGCATGCACTTTGTAATGGCCCATGACCCAGGAAACTACCAAGAGCCCTGAGCACCACATATGTCCTCCCAGACAGAGAGAGATGAATAAAAACATAATCACCCGCCAGCACAACATACACAGATGCACATAGGAAAGACTGCATTACCTTATCCAACAGTACTAAGGGTTGTGTATAAGTGTGCCATTCCATGGCAAGGTGACAGCAACCTCTTTGACAGCAAGCCCGCCAAGACCTGCCATGAACCTGACAGCGCCCTTTATTGCAGGCTATGGTCACAATGACTTGCGTTTCCCAGCTGCAGGGAACGCCTCTTCTGACTCGTAACTCAGCAGACACCAGGAATGTCACCACAGGTCATATGCAACATCTCTGACAGGAAACAAGAGCTCCGGCTCAACCACACCCGGGTGGCTGGTGGACACTAGTAGGCATGCCACTTGCCAAACGGCTTGAGCAGAGACATATATGGCAGTGCTCTCAGCTAGACGGTGACAAAGCCCAGAGACACGATACATCTTCTGGTAACACTGCTAGGACGTCAGCTTGGAGCACTGATGTATCACTGCTTAGAAACTAACAAGAAACATCTGAGACTGGGAACGCAGCTGGCGGTCAGCTTCAGAGCCATTTCGCAAGAGGTCACAGAACCATGGCAATAATTTGTGCCTCACACACGAGCACACTAGCTTTGCAAACTTATACTACTGGCACTGTCGGACTGAGCCAGCCTTGGGAAAATACCCTCAAAAGACCCAACCAAAAGAACATTTGGCCCTTTCTGATGAGCCAGCTTTTGCAGGTACGCCATCCAACATAACACACCCAGTCAACACAACCTGAAGAGATAGAATAACTAGGCGAGAATGGGGGAATCCCAAAACCTCTTTGCAGGAGCAGCTGACTTACTACAGAGCGGCCACCTCAGCCAAGGCATCACCAGCAGGGCCGGCCAATGCTGCAAGTCCAAACCATCTGGGCAGTGTACTAACGTAAAACACTGAACCCTGCAATGACCCAAAATCAGTGCACATCTTCAACACTCCCCTTGAGCAGCACACAAAAGCACTGCGGGGTTGATCATGATACAACAGACACAGGAAACATGAGCTACAGTTACTGACACTGCTGCTACAAGTAGCATACGGTCTCCTCAAAGCCCTTGGACTGGACGACACACAATTCCATCCCTCAATTCCATCACTAGAAACGTGTACCAAGCAGGCCCTAGGGATTGCCATGAATCCAACAGTATATGAACTATCCAGTATAGGATGCTGTACAGAAGCGGTTACCACAAGTACTATGGCAAATATCACTCTCCATCTGACATACCCTCAGTGCTAGAACAAGCAACGTCCATATTACGGCAGGGCAATTCCACCAGCAGGACCCCAGCTCTGCTAGTTGCTATTCAGCCAACCACACAACAAGAAATCTCACCAATGCAAACTTGTGTCCCCTATGCCACATGCACCCAAGGCAGCAACCCAACATCTCACCGCCCAGCTCCCCCACAGCCCACCCGACACCACCATCAGCTACCTGGTTCAGGACTAAACCACTGTAGCCTTGCATGTCAAGTTTGACCTGGCAGACTAACCATCAGCATAAACCCCACACCAAAGAATGCTGTCAGTCACAGCATGTATCACAGTGCCAGATACACAAGGCAATACAGGAGCAGCATGAGCACCAAAGATGGGGGCGGCAGCACTGAGGCAGCATTGAATCCACCACTGGGATTTTCCATTCATTGGAGCGCCTATAGTAAGGCAATGTGGCCCAGCAACTGGCGCAGGTAATGCCATGGATCAGCTGACCCGTCAACCATCCCAATTCCTATCAGTCCACCCAAGAAAACAAAGCACCTGTTACTGCTTTGACCGCCTCAACCTGGAGCAGACCACTATGAACCACCACCTCAAAAGTACATCCTCGTATACCATAACACATGTCCATGTCAGCTGCATGATCAGCTTTACTATGACAAGCAGGACTAACACAGTGCACTGCAGGGCATACCCTGCCCGGTGGCCCCCCAACGTATGCTCACCTAGGCAAGTTCACAGTTGAATTCGAGAGGCTCAAATGGTGGGCACACACTATGTGATGTGATTACCAAATAGCATGCTGTTCAGTCCGACCCGAGTACCAGGTGGACTCCCACACTGCCAGATAACGTGACCATATACTAGCCAGCCTACTTATAGGACAAATGAAGGTCTGGGAACACCATGAGCATGCACAGACATGCACTCGCAGCACCACACAAGAGTGTTAATTCATATCAGTATAAACAAGCCACACAGATCTCCAGCAGCAGCAACTCAGCAAGACCACATTAAACAGCTCTGAATAAACAGGCCTGCTGCCCGCATTCCGATCACACACACTCCTGTCCTTGCGATAGCTGATATGCATGGTAATTCTGCCAGACGAAACTACAAGACTGCACTTGTGTATGATTAATGCATATGCCTAAGATGCTTCCCAATAAGACTTTGCCCAGAGAGAGAGAGAGAGAGAGAGAGAACTGCGCAGAGAAGGGGGGAAATCCCTTCTTGCATATGTTAAGGGAGGGGGCCCTTACCTAATATAGATAGGCCCACTACCATTCCGAGCCCAGAACACATAGGTGGGTGGGTAAGACTTTGCCCAATAATAACAGGGGACACATCAAACTCCCCAATGGTAGGAAACATGCCCAATGACAGGAACTACAGGACTACACATGCATCAATAGAAGTATATATGATGCTCCAAGCGCTCTGGCATTGCATTGGCTGGTGTAGGTGCTAATAGTGCACTCACACAAGCAAACAGAGCAGATCATGCATGCACACAAGACATGGCTGTCCCTAGCCACTTACACAGTGTGGAAAGCCAACACATACACTCCGTAAGGGCATATGACCTAGAAACTTCCCAAGACCTTCGAGCACCACACATCTCCACATATACAGCTTGCTAAACGACAAACGCTCCTGCGTCTGGACATCAAAAAAAGACTCACATGAAAAAGGCTGCCTTGTCTAGGCCAACAGTTCGTACGAAGGCTTCTGTATAAACATTTGCCATGCCATGGCAACGTGACACTAACAAACAAACAAACAAAAATTTAAGGTGTGGCTGCACCAAGGCAGCGAGGTCGAAACGACCAAACACACCGGGGTCAAGCCCCATTTCCCTACTCATTATACAAGGAAACACCAGAAATGGCAAAAGGACCAACACACTAAACACCTCGACTTCCCACCAAGACCTCCCACGAACCTAATTTATTGCAGGATATGGCCACAATGCGAAGATGCATTCCCCCAGCTGCAGGGAAAGGCCTTTCCTGAATCTTGACAGCAAACATCAGGAATGTAACCAGGTCATATGCAACATGCCTCGCAGGGAACAATAGCTGTGGCTCAACCCCAACGGGCTGGCTGGTGGATATAATTTCCCCCTCGTGCGTCTCTTCTTGCTTAAACCCAAAACCCTAAACCCAAACCTTACTATAGGCAGGCTCAACCACAACGGGCTGGCTAGCTGGTGGGTGCAAATATAGGCAGGCCACATGTGTAACCGGACAAGCCACTTCAACGTTTGAGCAGAGACATATTGCAGTGCTCTCACTTAGACTACGACACAGCCTTGGAGCCAAAAACAAGAAACATCTGCTGGAAACGCTGCCTGCAGTCAGCTTCCGAGCAACCACACGACATAGGCCACAGAACCACGACAAACTTACGCCTGACACTCAGGCAGACAGCTTTGAAAACCATAACTTGCAAAGCATAACTGTGGCCCTTTTGCATGAGCCACCTTTCTGAGACATGTTCCTTAACACACTGAACCAACACAACACACTATATGGACATATGCCAAACTAGCGCATGCCAACGAGGAGGTTGCAGAACCACCTTTCAAAATTCTTGTCAGTGCTGAGGCCAAGAATATCTGCGTCACTTCACACATCTGCATGTATCCACTGGAGCCTTGCTTATGTGAATACATGGCATACGTCCTTCACACGCCCTCAAAGGCCGTACGCTCTTACCAGAATCACGCAAAAAAATGCCTTAGTGAACAAGGACTTGCCAAAGCTGTTGAAACTATCTTCACTTTCCTCTGCACTCGATCCATATTTACATCATTGAGTGCAAATAACCACTGCAAATAATCCCAAGCTACATAACCCACCGACAACCTGGTGATATAGAACATGATGGCATGTAGATAATGGACATGTGGATACCACAACGACCTCCAATTGCTTTGCTTGCATCGACGCCATATCTGCAACAGCCTGCTTACACCCCAAATCCAATGGTCAAACAGAACAGCACAACAGCACATTAACACACTCGCTGTGAGAGACGGCCCTGGTGCAATGCTGCTTTTAAGTGCCTTAATGTAGAAAAGGACATCCGCACTTGCTAAGTGAACCAAGCACAGCCAACCAAACAGTTGTGCTGTCAAAGCATGCCGTACCATACATACTTGTGGATATCTTACAAAGATCTTGGTTCTTCTCACCACAGTCCTCCGTTACACTGCCAAGGATAAGATACTGCAACAACATCACAACTACAGCAACAAACCTCCCATCCAGACAGTTGCTGCCAACTCTTCCCACATCACCCTCCCCTTGTGAATGAACCACATTCCTTTGCAAAACCAGCAAACCACCTTCTATTTTTGCACACATTCCCATCTCTTCAAACAGCATGCGAGTGCACATCCACATGCTCGCAGTCAGTCCACTCCATAGGAGGCAGGGCGTCGCTAGTGCCCTGCTCAGGGCCCAGGCCATCTCTCTGCTGCCTTGGAGTCCACTAAGTGGCGCAATCAATGCACCCCATGGCAATCCTCACTCACACAACCGTTGCAGCTATTACAAGCTGTCTGACCCCCCACATTTGGTTATATCCCCTGGAATTGCTGCCATCCAAATCCACACACTGGTTTATCATCATTAATCCACCCTGCGTGACCTCTCGTCCACTGGTTTGCCCACTTGCTTGTCCCCCCTTGTGCACGGGGTGGCAATTACTAGGCAGAATCAACACATTCGTTGGCCCCCCCCCTCCAGCCATCTGCACTGTGCAGCCAACCAACACATTTGTTTGCCCCCTCCAGCCATTGTGCAGCAACTGCCATGCAAAACCCACACATATGTTTCTTCCCCCCTCCAGCCATCTGCACTGGGCGGCAACTGCCATGCAAAACCCACACATATGTTTCTTCCCCCCTCCAGCCATCTGCACTGGGCGGCAACTGCCATGCAAAACCCACACATATGTTTCTTCCCCCCTCCAGCCATCTGCACTGGGCGGCAACTGCCATGCAAAACCCACACATATGTTTCTTCCCCCCTCCAGCCATCTGCACTGGGCGGCAACTGCCATGCAAAACCCACACATTTGTTTCTTCCCCTCTCCAGCCATCTGCACTGGGCGGCAACTGCCATGCAAAACCCACACATATGTTTGTTCCCCCCTCCAGCCATCTGCACTGGGCGGCAACTGCCATGCAAAACCCACACATATGTTTGCTCCCCCCTCCAGCCATCTGCACTGGGCGGCAACTGCCATGCAAAACCAACATGTTTGTTTCTTCCCCCCTCCCTGCATCTGCACAGAGTGGCAACTACTATGCAAAACCCACACATACGTTTGCTCCCCCTCCTCCAACGTCCAAGGGTTGGAAGCTGCCAAGAGAAACAGCCGAGCACCTTTCAGGTCCCCACCTACCATGTCCATCTCACATTGTGCTATTTCCTGGTCCTGCCAAACCCTGCATGGAATACCAAAACCCTGGATGTTCTGCAGGCTTCACAGGCCCCGCTAAAGCACATGCACCCCACCACAAGAACAGCAACACCCCCACCCAATACAGACAAAAGGTGAACAATGCATACGCCTGCTCCGCCTGGGCCTCTCCATTGTCGTCAAACCTGATGCGTTTAGGCGGCAGCAGAGTGTTCAGCACGCTCTCACACAAGCTGCCCACCCAAGCCAAGCAGTTTTTCATGAGATGGCGGGTAGTGCCTTGTTCCTCCCGCTGCTGTGGCTGCTGCTGCTCCTGTTGCCGATCTGCATCTTTGTCGATGGCGAGCAGCAGCAAAGTAGGCAGGAGCCAACCCAACACAGCCCAGAGGAACAGAACTAGTGCTGCACGCTCTGCATAGTCACCTGCAATCAAAAGGTCAACAGGCACCAGGTAACAGTTCTATTGCTGATTGTAAACAGTTGGCTTGCAGAAATTGGCTGCTGGCTGGAGTGTGAGATGGAGTGAATCTGCGAATTGTATGTGACGATTAACCGTGACAGGCGCACAAGGTTAGCTACGTGGCTCTTGGCATTTTCATTACCCATAGACACTGCTATCCTAAAGGCGGCAGCGGGGCATTGGTACATAAGCCTGGCAGATACAGTAGCATCGAGTATGCAATTGCATCTGAACTCTTAGGTATATGCACTGCTGCTCTAGCCAGGGCTATGTACATTAGAGGCACTCAATGTGGCACTTCACTTAAGAGTGCTTAGAGACACAGCACAGGAGTTGCATCCTCTGCATAGCCCAAAGTTGCAGGAGGAAAAGGAGAAGAAGGAGGAAGGAAGGAGGAAGAGGAGCCCTATGGCATGTATAGCACACCTCATACCATAATGCTTTGGACCCTCCAAAATCAACCTCCAAGACCTGGAGTCAAAGCAAGACATGAAGGGACACAAGGACAAGGCTCCACAGCAGCCGGAGCATATTCCGAGTAATACCTCAACCTGACCCGCAACTAGATAGGGTTGGGCACGACCGTATCTTCAAGTTTCAAAAGCATGCTTTTCCATGTTTATACGCTCCTCCATGTTGAGCAGTCCAGAAATCTGGACCAGAATACATCGGTGGGTGAGGTGGGGGGCTAAGGCTCACATGGAGGTACCCTATTACCCGCCGCTGCTTGAGGACAACACGCTACATGGGTACGAAGCTTCTGACCTCAGCTTATAGAGTATCTTAAGTTCTGTGTGGGTAGGAGGCTTCAGGATTTCAGGGCTCTCACCCATCATTTGTGTGTGTAAGAGGGTTTAGGAGCTCTAGGCTCTTACCTTCGCTACATGGGTACGAAGCTTCTGACCTCAGCTTATAGAGTAACTTAGCTTCTGTGTGGGTAGGAGGCTTCAGGCTTTCAAGGCTCTCACCCACCATTTGTGTGTGTAAGAGGGTCTAGGATCTCTAGGCTCTTACCTTCAATGCATGTAAGAGGGTTTAGGGTTTAAGGGTTCTTACCTTCTGGCACCAGCAGTGGCGCATGTGGCATGAATATGCTGGCAGTGTAGGCCATCACGTTATGCAGCCCTGAGGCAGTAGCATCTAACTCCTTGCTGACCAGGAGCTGCAGGAACAGAAGGACACAAGGGCACAAACACCCAGGCCTACATTTCAGCCAAGCTAGTTGCAAGTGCTGCTCAAGACGCTTGGCTTGTAAGAAAGACAAGGATAGGAGCCCATAGTCCCGGCTGACATCAAGCTGCATGCTCTTGCGGAAAGGTGCAGAGGTCCCAGCAGCAGCCAAGCGAGCATGCCATGCACAAGCCCTAAATGTGTCCTGTTCTACTGGTGTCATCCCGTGTGTGACTCTGGGCAGCTCATCCATATTGTTTTATATATACATACCACCGGTGTTGTGTTGCATGCACATTTCCCTCACCCAATCCATATTGGTGGGGAACATAATAGCATCAGCATGAGCACTGAGGGTCCAGGCAAGAAATCCCTGGACTACTTGCCTCCAGGTGGTGTGTACAAGCAGACATCTGCTCAATAGCTGGGTGTGCTGCAACAGAGTGAACCTGGAGGTTGGTACAGGTAATTAAAGCAGGGGAGAGTGTGTGCAAGAATAGCAGGGTCTGTCATGCAGTGCTGAAAGCGAGAAAAGCAGGGTGCAGCAAAGAAAGCAGGTTGCAACCACCACCCCAAACCTAGACCTTGTCCTCTGCCCTGATCGACGAGCTTAAAAGGCTGGCAGGTGTGCTGAAAAGCTGAATAGGCTGCTGCTGTCGAACAGAGTGAACCAGCCATGCAACATTTCTGATGATCCAAGGGTCCTTTAGGTGTTGCTGACCCATTTACTGCACTCACGAAGAATGCATATGACCACAAATAGGAGCATATTGCCTATCTCCTTACAAGTCCACTGCACAACATGCCAATTGCAAAACTCCCCAAGGTCTTGTTAACATACCAGTACATTCAAGGGTGAAGCATAGCAACCAACACTGCCAGAAGGTGTACTCAGCTACATGCTCAATGCATATGCTGCTACCAATATGAACCTACATTGCAATCCCCCAGTGTCTAACAAGCCATAACAATCAATATACGTGTAATCCCTGCTCAATGCACTGCTGATCGACACTTGCTAAACTGTGGCCGATGTCAGTCGCTCACTGCCATGCCCTGTAGATGACTTACAATCCAACCCGCGTTAATAGCAATAAAAGCTGGCATGACTTTCCTGCCCCACATGTAAGGCTGCACCATCCGCTGTATCTCCATGACCCACCTGCCCCTGATACAGGAGAGAGCGAGGTCGTTTCTGATCAAAGCTTGACTCCTGAATGTAATTCACTCTCTGTTCTAACCTTAGATTCATAAGCATGACCCACCTGCCCCTGGCAATATGATTCCAGGCCAAAGTAAGCCAGCTCCCACACATTGATAGAGTGGAGTATGAGGTGAAGGCGGAAGGGCACCCGCCACCCCAGACTCGTGAATGTCAGCAGTGCAATACGTATAGCTGAAGCAGCAGCATAGGAGCAAACACACAGTATTTGTGGTTGTGGAACATTCTGCTCGAAAGTGGCAACATTTGTCGTACCATGCCCAGGCAAGAGGGACATGATATATGCAGCCCCAGAGGTAGGATACAGGTAAGAAAAGCAGGGGAATGACGCGTTGAAGGCAGGCAATGCATGGGCGACACCCTCGAAGTGACATGGAAGGGTCCATGCAAGATGAGGGATGTATCAGGATTGAGAGACAGCCACCATCCCGAGTCTGTGCAGCCCCCCCGGCACAACATCCACAGATTCCTTTCCCTAGCTAGACTTACTGCTGGTTATCTATTGCAGATGCCTGTACATAACAAACAAAGCTTGCTAGGCTGCCCAATATCCATACACCCAAGGGGAGGAAGGGGGATGCCAAATGGGCAGCCTCCTGGCCTACAGGGAAGGAAGTGCATGACATGAGGCAAAGGGCCCGGGGGGCAGGTGCGTGCTAAGCCCATTGCAACATCCACAGGGGGGGCGGGGGAGGAGGGATGCCTTTTGGGCAGCCATTTAGGCAGTTTCCTGGTCTACAGGATACATAAGAGGGTACATGAGAGGAGGCAAAGTGCCTAGGGGGCAGACACCTGTTAGCTACCCATGAAAAGCTGGAGGAAGCTATAGTGGTAACTGCCCTGGTGTCTGCCTAGGGATGATGTAATATTATGCACAGACAGCAACTTCAACACATGGGACTTCACAAGGAACCAGCCAGGGTGCCTGTAACCTACCCATGAAAAGCTGAAAGATGTTGGCAACAAGTGCCAATCTGCCTGTTGCCACAGTGGGGGCGATGGCATCAAAGACGTTTGTGTCGAAGTTGAAGGGCAGTGCAAACAGGAAAAGGCGTAGGACGGACACTGCAGGCGTCCGCCACTTGTTGTAACTCTTCTGGTGAAAAGTTGGCCAGGCAACCACCAGTAGCAACACTGCACACATCAAGCATATCAGTTACAAGACTACCAGGCAGTCAGGGGAAGTAAAGTCTACACTACTGCAGACACATTGGTGCAGAATTTGTGTGTGTGTGTGGATGCATTTGCTTATTGAGCACCTGGAAAACTCCAGGACTGCTTGTTATTCTGCTGCTGTGAGTCTGCTGCTTATGCTTCTCCAAGCTAAATGAGCACGTTAAGATTAAAAAGCCAGGCTCATTGACTAGGCTGCGGTGTAAAAGGCTCCCCTCAGCTACTTACTGACAATCATGGCACAGGCTGATTGCAGGTTTTGCCAGAACGACAGCAAATGGTACACCCGGACAGCTGTCCCTCCCCACATGCAGAGGGAAATCACCCCCATCCTGCGATCTGCCCGCCACTCCCCTCCCATCTCGTGGGAGACCTCAGCTGCCTGCGTGCAGCCAGGTTGTGCAAAATAAAGTCGTTGATTGTGCGAAAAACTGGTCGTCATCGGCAGGAGTAACACTTACCACCAACTGAGCAGCAAGCAGCGGCGTCTGCAGAAGAATGACGTACTCCATCAGTTAAGATCAATGTAAGGGTGTGAGCCTGCTTTTGCGGACCCTGGGGCGGGAAGCCGTGCCACCGGGGAGAAGAAGGCAAGACGCTGCATGTACAGACCTGTGATGCTAGCAGTCCAGGAATCATTGTACGCGTACTTTAGACAGCCCCCAGACTTGCTATAGATAGCCGTTGGGCGAAGGGTCCGGTTGGAAGAAGACTCTGCATGCTCCTTTTAGATTGTTGCTGTTACAATTTAGGTGGATTTGTTGGTACATGATGACCTGCAACCACCATTGAAGGGCATTCATGGTGATGTATGGCCCTTACTGCTACCCCAGGATGTCACAGATTGGCCTCTCGACAGAGTTGGGGTGACACCGGTACTGCGGCCCGCCAAATCTTTTCCATCAAACGGAGAAGGAGTTAATGTGCTGAAAGAGCCAAAAACAAGAGCCAAGGGATCAGCCTGATAGCTGGTTAACAAAACCTTTATGCGCAGTAATGATATGGTGTCGCAACGACATGCTCTCGGGCAAGGACAGGCAGGGGGTTCTACTGGTTTCGACAGATGCTCTGTACCCCCAGCAGCTTGTCAGATACAGAAGTAATCAGTGAGTGGTACCGGAACCCTCTTTGCCTGTCCATTGCCTTTGCAGTTGTGCGACAACAGTTTTTTTATGCGCCCACCTCGAGCATTAAGAACCGCTCTAAGACTGTCAGGGCCCATGTCTCGCTCCCAAACGGCAAATTAGGCAACGGATACAGTTCATAGCACTGGACTTAAATAGAAAAGGAACTACGCTTTGCTCCCCACAGCTTCTTTAGCAAGAGCCCATACCAGCAGTATGGTAGCAAGCTCCTCCTTATCAATGCTCATTAATACCACGCCATTTGCAGACAGCAAGACCAGCAGCAGCTCTTAACTCTCGCCATTGCCCCACATCTCCCGCTGTAGCTTACTTGCCAGTCAGCATGAGATGCCAATTTCCACGCCAAAGCCCTCTGGCCTGTGGCCCCCGATGCCTCTTCGCCACAAAGTCAATGTAAAAATAGTGCTAACAATAAGGGTGGATAACATAGAGCCCTGCCAAACCGCACCCCGCACATCCAAACGGCACTGAGGGCATACATCCACCCATCCATCCTGTGCAGCTGCCTGAGTACCCTCATGAAACTATTCCTACAGCTCTATCAGCTTGGCATGCACACCCTACAGGCGCAATATCTGCCAAAGCAACTTCCTCTGAAGTGAGTCATATGCCCTGCATGCAGACAGCCTAACTGCGGAAACAGCCAGCTCTAGGACACATGCACACTACTACGAGGCATGACCTCAGGAACATGCATCGCAGCACTTCACCTCAGAGAAAGAGAGAACTACGCAGAGAAGGGGGAAAGCCCTTCTTGCATACGTTAAGGGAGTGGGCCCTTACCTAATAAAGAGTAGGCCCACTATCATTCGGTTCCCAGAACACATAAGTGGGTGGGTAAATTACCCACCCGCCTATGTTATCGCACTTCACCTCAAGTAACTTCTCGTATCATTCCTTCATTCACCATTCATGTTAGATATATCAAACACTACTGTTACAATGTGATTGCTCTATCAGCAGCACCGTGCCTGAAACCACAGGGATCCCCAATATGACAGGCTCCATCCTCCACAATATATCAGGGGGCTTTCAGGCCCCAGGACCATTATCACTGCTTAGCTTAAGTTCAGCCCTACGGTACCGTGGCAGCTAGCATGGGACATGGCAGGCACCTGGTGCTTCATCTAGACAGCAGTAGCTGCATCTCCACCTCATCCCAGCCCAAGAACAAACGCTCCTGCCTCCATGAAACACCTGAACCCCTGCTGAACGGCCTTGCCAACAGCAGCTCTTCCTGGGTATATGTTCTTAAGAGAGACCACTGCACAGCCCTCTGGGCCGTGCAGCACCCAAGCATGACTCCAACCGGTTTCTTAGGGGGGTGGGTTGAGTGGGTCGTATATGCGATAGAACCATGCAGCCACCAATTACGACCCAAGCAGTATGATGAAAGCTCCCAGCATGGGCATCCAAGCAAACAGAGTGCCCACATCACTCACAGTACCAGCTGCTGCGCACACGAAGGCAGCAAGGCCAGTGGTGAATGTAGCACACGATAGCCACAAGCAAAAACCAGCACTTGGCAGAACCGCCCCCTTCATGGTCCACATTGTCGGACTTCATAGGTGGCATGGAGAAAGCCACGATCTCCACCACAAAGCCCAGCCCAAAGCAGAAGAAGGCGAAATCAAAGACAAGGAAGCCTGCCAGTGCTCTGCATTGCCCTGGAGCCCCTGTCCTACAGTTTTTGGACAGTACATCTGTCCAATCTGCATGTCCCATGCTGCCCACATCACCCAGCCACCTCGGCATATTTGCTGTGATATATGCTGACAAGCAGGACACCCCACATGACTTCCTATTATGATCATTGGTGTGCCGATCTGATAGGCTGACGTCCAGGATGCTTCTAAGACAGCTATCAATGAGGGTGGAGACATTCAAGCAAACATTTGTTGGATAGGCAACTTCTTCCACTAAAGAACGTGTACATCCACCATCCCTTCGCCACACCAAAGCCATAGCCAAAGCACATGGCAACGTTAACCATGTCATAAGTTGCTAGCACATGATCGTCATCTGCCCCACCTGCTGCCTGCTGGCAGTGCGCCAAGAGAAACTGTGGCGCACCTTACTCTTTTCATGTGGCATGTTCAAGAAAGATGCGCCCAGTATGCGCTTGTTCCACATTCGATTACGATTACGATTACATCATGGCCCCTCAAAGGGGGCGCCCGTACGGAGCCAACCTAGGCTCCATGGGCAGAAATACTGGAACCTGGTCCATCAGAAGTGAATGTCTCAGCAATATCACCTCTTGGTCCAGAAGAAAAGGTATCGAAAATACGACCTTGCCATTCATCCCCGAATAATGACAAATCAAAGTAAGGATTATAGTCCTCACATTCCTCCGACCTCCGAAATTCCATGCATTCATAAACAAACTTTGCAACTTGGAAACTTGGCTCTTGGTCCATGAACAATCTCACGTTGTCTGAATTATGCTTCATTGTACTAGAAGCTTCCTGGCAACCTCCAAACTGTGCAAACAAAACGGTATTATACTTCTCACGAATTCTATCATATGCTGGGCATTCAAAGAGAAAGTGTACCTCGTCCTCAACCACTGTGCAAGAGCATTTTGAACACACACGATGCTGCCTTGGCAGTTTGGGACGAGCCCACCTCCCAGTTTCAATAGCAAGATGGTGTGCACCAGTACGAAACCGCATTAACTGTTTCACATAAGTAAACGGGATACCTGATGTGTGCCTGATATACCTTGGCATGCCCTGAGGATAGCCAGCCTCTAACTCCTCCTGAGGGATGTCTCCCGTCATAAACCACGAATGATATGTGGAAAGCTTGATCAAATTTGAGCTGACAGATTGCCTGGGGTTTGCATATGCGGCCACCTTGTCCCATGGCTCTTGCAACATGGTATCCCAAGCACCCCACACTTTAAGCCATGGAATAGCTGCAAGTTTATCATTGTCCGGCTCAGCTAGGCCATTCAAATGCCCTTCAAGAAGTCCCACGTTCTCTTTGTCGCGTGCTGGACGTCCTGTAGACTCTGACCTTGAGGGTCAAGGTTCCTAGCAACTTCAACCGCTATTTGGTAGGCAGTAGGGTTGCTCCCACCAGCTACTTTGGGCATAGCAACGTTTATGGCGCTGTTTGCACCGCTGAAGTGCTCAATAAGGTATGCTGTTGGCCAACAATAAACCGACCCACAAAGGGGTTTATCTAAAGTGGCCTCCACTATGCATGATCCTTGATATTTATTGAAATCTAGGATAATGCATAGAGATGGCGGCCTTAGAGAAAAGCCTTTGGCTATGATCAGCTGTACTGGGCGATCGGTTGTGTCCTGTTGCGGCTGCACGCCTCTTGTGACGTAAACGGTGGACATGATCTGTTGGGACACACCTACAGTTAACGAACTGCAGGATCAGCATATGTACACAGTACTGCCATGCTATAGACTAGTTACCCCTGGTACTGCCATGCTTGGGCGATCAGAGCTCCGACCAGGCCAGATGCAAGAGGAGCATGCAAGGCTATGGCTTACCTCGAGCAAACTTTGGGCACAGATGAAGGCCCAGACTTGCGCTAGCGACAATGCCACGAGCGACGAGCTCTACACATGGAAGGAGGATGGCTGCCCAGTGACCACAGAAAGGACCGGAGTCATTATGCAGACATGGCCGATCCCGAAGGCATAGAGAGGACTACATTTCAAGCACAAAACTTTCCCTCAAGGAAGTACACTGCATGACCATGCACGTCTCGCCGCTCTGCTGCCGGCGAGAGTCACCGCTACCGGCATCTATCTGTCTTCCATTGAAAAAACCTCCCTACGAACATGGTCATGCCCAGCCTCCATCTTGTAAATGCCTTGGCTTCTGCAAGAACCTCTGATGTGCATAGCTTGCACGGTCGCACCGCTTTCAGGCGTTTGTACCGGATGAGTGTGTGCGGAGTGAGTGCGTCGTGGCTCTCTCCGTCGGGAACCCCGAGATGCTGGCACGCATGTTTCGGTCACGTAGGAGCACAATACCCTTAACAACTGAAGCTGTGTCGAGTTCCGCACCATTTACCATCGTTGTTTCTAGCCTGTGCGGTTTTGGTAGCCGAATGGTGGTGCTCGCGCCCAGCGCTCCCTCCGTTCCGGGGACGGGCACCAAGGGTGTATACAAACTGTCGCAAATTGATACGTACCTTCAGCGTATTAAACATCCTCTGGCTAAAAAGCTCACAGACTGCACAACTATCCGGCCTTCAGTCGACCTCCTACGGAGCTTGCACAGGTAAGGACTCTGTTGATTTCTCAGCTACGTGCATGGCCCATTGGCATTGTAATCCACGGTATGGTTACTGACTGTCCTTAAGGCTCTTCAAGGCTGCATTCAACTCAATTTCATGCCGAGAGACGGGACCTCAGCAAAGGTGTCTAGTGGGGTGTCGAGCCTTACATTTGAACTTTTCTGCTTGGCTTTCCAGGTCCCATTGCCTTTCCATCCCCTTCGAAAACCTCACCTTAATCCACCCCAACCTTCGGCAAGGGAACCCATCTCTCCCTAAAACCGACCCAGACAACATTTTCAACAAGCTAGTGCTCCATGACCGCGGCGGTTGGTGCCTAGAGATGAACGGCTTACTAGCATGGATGCTGGAGTCATTGGGGTTCAACGTCTACGAGGGCTTAGCACGAGTGGTCAAAGATGCTGTAGCAAGGCCCTCCAACAACTTCCATGGCATTGTCAGCTCCCAAAACCCCGGACGCACTCACGCACTTACCCACCGGACCCATAGAATCATCTTTGCTGAATTCGATGGTGAAACGTGGCTGTGCGATGTGGGCTACGGAGGCATGGGAATGATGGAGCCTGTACTTGTAAGAGCATACGATGACTTACCATCCACTATCAGCAGCAGCTGGGGCAGCAGCAGCAGCAGCAATAATGCACCTTTTATCACCAATACCACAAACAGCAGCAGCAGTAACAATCGAAGCAGTGCTCCTAACAGCAGCAGCAGCAATATTGATGCTCATGGGTTTGACAGCCCGTTCATATCTCACCAAGGGGGCACCAGCTACCGCATCCGCTACGGTATCCGCAGCAGCTCCCAGCTCCTCCCCGCTAGCAAAGCCCTAACCCACCCTGAAGCCCGCTCACATGTGGGTTACTACCTGCAGTGCCTGGTCAAAGGTCACTGGGTTGACATCTACTACTTTGACTTAGCTGCAGCAACGCAGGAAGATTTTGAGGCAGAGAACTTCCACTTGGCGCATCACCACCCCTTGTTTTCCAAGCAGGCTGTGGTGACCATGCCGACCGAGGAAGGGCGCAGCACCCTGGTGGATTACGACCTAAAGATCCGGAGGAAAGGGGAGCCAGTGCAGATTGTGCAACTGCGGTCTGATGGGGAACGGGATGAGGCTTTGTGGGAGCACTTTGGGATCGATGTCACTGCAAATGTGTAAGCGTAAGGTTACAGCTAGTTCCCGCTCGACCGACTGATACAGCACATGCGTCAATGATAGATCGTAAAGGGCAGTTTCCTGCTAGATGGGGCCAGGAGTGAATAAACTGGACGATTGGTTTTTGGCAGGGTCTTCAGTGGGCTGTACCACCTACCAGCAGCATTTAGAAAGGGTATCAATGCATTTGACATAATGCAGTAGCAAATGTGCCGTAGGCGACAAGCCACGTGCAGGGATACTGGTATTGTGGCGCTGGCTCATGCACGGCCTTGGCAGTTTTGTCTGCTTCAAGCGAAGATAAAAGGCTAACACATTGACATGTACAGCACCTACCCCAGAGTGTCTTGAAGTTCCGCCTCATACAGCATTTTTATACGTGTGTGTATCACAGCACGGCTCTGCACAGCTGCGCACAAACAATGGCATGACTCCAACCAGTTTTGCGAGGGTGTGGAGAGCATGATTGATGTGCACTGAATTTTAAGGTGAAGAATTCCAGTTTGGGAAGGCATCTGTGTGCACATCACGAGGGCAGCTGTGGGTTGAATGACTCCTGTTCCGCAAGTTGCTGTTTCTAATTGAATGAACCGTCAGTGAGGGCCCTGACCACAAGTTGCAGTTGCAATTGAGGCCTCGTCCAATGCGAGCACAGAGCTTTGGCATATGGATTTCAGCAGGCCACTGGGGGTGTGACAGTGCTTGGCACCATTAGCATTGAAGGCAGGCACCCTTTTGTGTGGAGCCAAATGTACTATAGCATAAAATAGGAAGTTTTGTCAGGCGGTGAAGTGTGGTGAAGTGAAGTCTATAATTGAAGCAAGGCTGGTGGGCAGATGAATGACCCTGTCTTGGATGCATGCAGCAGGACAGTTGTTGATGTTGTTCGGCGTGTACTGGGTGCCGACTGGCTTTGTATGCAGCCCCTTTTGTGGAGCCAAATACACTAGAGCATAAAGTGAACAGGTTTGGCAGGAGTAAAGTGTGAAATGAGGGCTCCGAGCAAAAAGTAATGCATGCGTCATGGAGCCAAGTTTCGCTCCGTCCAGTGCCCCCTCGCCTGGGTGGTGTCAATTCGTAATATATGGTCTGTAGTACGCAATGATTGTCGCAAGGCGCGGCTGCTGAGCGGTTGGGTGACCAGGTCTTGGATGCATACAATCCTGGCATAAGCTGGTGTCCTTATGGGAGGGATTGTGAGACCTATAGGGAGCTCTGGGTGTTGAGCACTGCCTTGTTGCCATTACTCATAAGTATCAATCAGCACTGCAACAGGTGCTGGGAGAGGACGAAGCTGATGGAAAGAGTGGATTGAGGGGTTTCTGAGCTGGATGATTAGCAGTTTATGATATTGCATTGGCTTGACACTGTGCTGCCAGCTGACTTTGTTGGGGTTGATTGTGTGAATGGCTGTGTGCAAGCAGGTAGCATCTGCTTCTTGGAATTTGTAAATTATACACATGAGAGTACGTATGCACTCTTTTTGTTACCCCTACCTGATTTACCTGCGGAGCACGGCAGGACAAGGTTTACGAAGCTCGAGCCGATGAGCCTGGAAACAGGGCTTCTCCAGTGGAGAGGCCACAATCTTTGGGGTTGGGGGGGGGGGGCAACAGGGAGATACGGAAAGTGGGATGAGCGGGATGTGGGAAGGAGAGCTCGATGGGTGGAAGCAAACAAAGTAGGGTAGGGTAGGGCAGGCCACTCTATGGTGGAGATGGTATAACTAATATGCAAAGTCTGAGGTGTTGGGATGGGGATGGAGTGTTTGATCGAGGAGTTGGACTGGTTGAGTCATACTCTGGGGAACTAAGGGGGTCCTCACTAAGTAGGCCTGGTTTCTAAGATTTGTATGTCACAAATGGTGTGTGCACAGATGTGACCATGTAACCATGCTTCTTGTAGAATCTCATATGATAGTACGTATGCACTCACTCTGTTACCCCACATCATTGTCCATGCATCCATGTCACACCATGGCTTCAGGGGTCAGGGTTGTCGAAGCACAAGGTCGGGCATATGATGTGTTGGCATGCAGGGTCATCAACGCAAGTGATCGGTTGTGCATGTTTTCAATGCTGAATTGGACCGTCTTTCTACATCATATTGTTGTGCATTGTATAATACTTGCTTGCGGAGACTTGCAGCACCAATCCCTTTGCTCTGGGGTAAGTGAACCTAGTTTAGGGTTTATGGTGTAGGGAACTCTAAACCCCAAAGGTGCTGAAGCTGTCTGGCAATTGGAGAAACCAACACTTTGCATACAGTTTTGCAAAGTGTTGATTTACGGTCACTCTGAGGTTTGAGCATTTGGGCGTCTCATAGAGTACCCCCTTGCAGCACCATGCAAGGCCCTGGCACAATTTGCGGTCTGGAAGCCGTTGTAGAAGAAAGTTCTATTGAGGCGAGGTGGCTTGAAGTCGGTTATTGTTCAGTCCTATGGTCCTGTACTGCCAAAAGTTGCCTGACGCTTTATTTTTACTGGAAGCCATTGTCTTTGGAGATGATCTGATGATGGGTGTGGTTGGCGGGTTCAACCTAGCAGCCCTCTTGCCGCCACAGCTGGGATGTTCTGCTTTCCTTTGTTCTTATCTGGCCTGCGTGATGTGTGGTGTACAAACCTGTGTTGTGCTTGCCGCACCTTGTCTATAGTTCTGCTCTGGCACGTCTAGTGTTGGCAACGGCTAGGGTTTAGGGTTAACCCTGAAGCCTAAACCCTCAACCTCTGCTCCGGCACATCTACTAGTTGGTAACAGCTCCCTTTGAGAATGGCAGGTAATTTGCTGGTGGCCATTCTCGAGAGCATTGTCACCGAGTATGAGATGTGTCGGAGCACTGCAGATTACCACGTGTGACAGATCAGCGCCAACATGATAGCACAAACTGTGTTCAAACCGTGCACATGTGGACTGTGATACTATATGTGGTGCTGTACAGAGAGAGAGAGAGAAAGAACTACGCAGAGAAGGGGAAAAATCCCTTCTTGCATATGTTAAGGGAGTGGACCCTTACCTAATATAAGATAGGCCCACTACCATTCGGAGCCCAGAACATGCGGTGCTGTATACATACCATGTCCTCTTGTACTTACTATACCTGAAATCTGCATTGGTTTTGTTGGTTGATGGTCGTCTGGTACAACAGGTGAGCGAGCTGCTCATGTTGTCGCAAGTCAAAGTCAGTGAGTTTAAAGATGTGAAGGGTTGTCTGTTTATTTGTTGTTAAGGTGATGAGAGAACACACAGCTACCAATCTGGTCCTTTCTGAAACTAAAGCAATAAGAAGGCATCTTTTGATCATCTTGAAGGAGCAGCTTCCCACCAAAAGACAAAGATGGAGGACGTAATATGGTGTTCTCAAGTGGGGCCGTCAAGACAGGCACTGGATAGACAGCTTTTGCTTGATACGGCTTGCAAGGAAAATGTTGTACTTAAACACTTTGCATACTGTTAGGCGAGCTCACGAGGTCTTGGCATGCACCAGCATTGGGTGGGACCCTATCTCATTTAGTGCTGGAGCAGCAGCAGCAGCAACTGGCAATGTGTGCCTCTTGTGTGGGTTGGGTCCTTATGTCATTGGCACTTATGGCATGCACGGGGGCCACATTCATGGAAGACGGGGAGGGGGGGCGGCTTCATGGCCTTCTCCATGGTGTGCTTATTATGCACATACATTTCATAGCGGTAATGCTCACAGTGATATAACCAAGGAGCTCTTTGGGCATTGCCAGCTGCCCGGCATGGATGACTGTGTTGTAGCTTTCTGGGCGAGCTGAGCAAAACAGTATTAGCAGCACCAACGTTGCATGTTGCAGCAGCAGCACTGGCAAAATTGCAGGCAGCGGCAGCAGCAACAGCACTGTACTGACAAGATTGCAGGCAGCAGCAGCAGCATTGGCAAGATTGCAGGCAGCAGCAACAGCAGCAGCACTGGCAAAATTGCAGGCAGCAGCAGCAGCAGCGGCACTGGCAAGATTGCAGGCAGCAGCAGCAGCACTGTACTGACAAGATTGCAGGCAGCAGCAGCAGCAGCAGCAGCAGCAGCAGCACTGTACTGACAAGATTGCAGGCAGCAGCAGCAGCAGCACTGTACTGACAAGATTGCAGGCAGCAGCAGCAGCACTGTACTGACAAGATTGCAGGCAGCAGCAGCAGCACTGTACTGACAAGATTGCAGGCAGCAGCATCAGCACTGTACTGGCAAGATTGCAGGCAGCAGCAGCAACACTGAAAAGATTGCAGGACACAGCAGCAACAATGACAAGATTGCAGGCAGCAGCAACAGCAGCACTGACAAGATTGCAGGCAGCAGCAACAGCAACACTGACAAGACTATTGCAGGACACAGCAGCAACACTGACAAGATTGCAAGCAGCAGCAGCAGCAGCACTGGCAAGATTGCACGCAGCAGCAACACTGACAAGATTGCAGGCAGCAGCAACAGCAGCACTGACAAGATTGCAGGCAGCAGCAACAGCAACACTGACAAGATTGCAGGACACAGCAGCAACACTGACAAGATTGCAGGCAGCAGCAACAGCAGCACTGACAAGATTGCAGGCAGCAGCAGCAGCAGCAACACTGACAAGACTATTGCAGGTATGTTGGAACGAATTATGCAGGCGTTCTGCCGACCTCCATACAGCACAGGACACAGCAGCAACACTGACAAGATTGCAGGCAGCAGCAGCAGCACTGGCAAGATTGCAGGCAGCAGCAGCAACACTGACAAGATTGCAGGCAGCAGCAGCAACAATGACAAGATTGCAGGCAGGCGCAGCAGCACTGACAAGATGCAAGCAGCAGCAGCAGCAGCGGCACTAGCAAGATTGCAGGCAGCAGCAGCAGCAACACTGACAAGATTGCAGGCAGGTGCAGCAGCACTGACAAGATGCAGGCAGCAGCAGCAGCAGCGGCACTGGCAAGGTTGCAGGCAGCAGCAGCAGCACTGTACTGACAAGATTGCAGGCAGGCGCAGCAGCACTGTACTGACAAGATTGCAGGCAGCAGCAGCAGCACTGGCAAGATTGCAGGCAGCAGCAGCAACACTGACAAGATTGCAGGCAGCAGCAGCAACAATGACAAGATTGCAGGCAGGCGCAGCAGCACTGACAAGATGCAGGCAGCAGCAGCAGCAGCAGCGGCACTGGCAAGGTTGCAGGCAGCAGCAGCAGCACTGTACTGACAAGATTGCAGGCAGGCGCAGCAGCACTGTACTGACAAGATTGCAGGCAGCAGCATCAGCAATGGCAAGATTGCAGGCAGCAGCAGCAACACTGACAAGATTGCGGGCAGCAGCAACAGCAGCACTGACAAGATTGCAGGCAGCAGCAGCAACAATGACAAGATTGCGGGCAGCAGCAACAGCAGCACTGACAAGATTGAAGGCAGCAGCAGCAGCACTGGCAAGATTGCAGGCAGCAGCAGCAGCACTGGCAAGATTGCAGGCAGGCGCAGCAGCACTGACAAGATGCAGGCAGCAGCAGCAGCAGCAGCAGCAGCAGCAGCAGCACTGGCAAGATTGCAGGCAGCAGCAGCAGCAGCAGCAGCACTGGCAAGATTGCAGGCAGCAGCAGCAGCAGCAGCACTGGCAAGATTGCAGGCAGCAGCAGCAGCAAGATTGCAGGACACAGTAGCAACACTGACAAGATTGCAGGCAGCAGCAGCAGCAGCAGCACTGGCAAGATTGCAGGCAGCAGCAGCAACATTGACAAGATTGCAGGCAGCAGCAGCAGCACTGAGAAGACTATTGCAGGACACAGCAGCAACACTGACAAGATTGCAGGCAGCAGCAGCAGCACTGGCAAGATTGCAGGCAGCAGCAGCAGCAGCACTGGCAAGATTGCAGGCAGCAGCAGCAGCACTGCAAGATTGCAGGCAGCAGCAAAAGCACTGTACTGGCAAGATTGCAGGCAGCAGCAGCAGCAGCATTGACAAGATTGCAGGCAGCAGCAGCAACACTGGCACGATTGCAGGCGGCAGCAGCAGCACTGTACTAATATTGGAACGTGCAGGCGTTCTGCTGTCCTCCATATATATGGCCAGCCAAATGGCCAGCGAGTAGGCAGACCCGGTTCCACTGACAAGATTGCAGGTAGCAGCGGCAGCACTGGCAAGATTGGCACCAGCAGCAGCCGAGCAATAACTTTGGAAAGAATTATGCAGGCGTTCTGCTGTCTTCCATATGGCACAGCCGAATGTACAGGCAATTACATTATTGTAGGCAACAGTAGCAGCAGCAGTGGGAAGATTGCAGGCAGCAGCAGAAGCAGTGAGAAGGGGTGGTGCCCATTGGTGGTGCTCCAGCAGGGGCAGCAGCATATGCTCTTAGCTATGCGCCATGCCATTTTGTTACGAACCCTGTCTTTCACCCCTAGCTTGAACTACTGCGTTATTGCCTGTACCACCCTCAAGCAGTGAGAATATGCAGGCAGCAGCAGCACAGTTTGATAGCTACAAAAAGATAACAAAGGAGCCAACACCCTAGAGCAAGGGGTTTCCAAAAACCGAACTGACTAAGGTCCAGCAGCAATGACACTATTGCAGTCATCAGCAACAGCAGTGGGAAGATTGCAGGCAGCAGCAGAAGGGAGGAATAAGCAGAAGGAAGACTAAAGTGATATGCAGCAGCCACGCAGCAGCAACAATGAGGGAAGTTGCAGGCGACAATAACAGTGACAGGACTACAAGCAGCAGTAGTCTACAAAGCAGCGGTTTCGCCCCTTTCTTGCGTACTTCTCTCTCTCGCTCTCTGCAAGGCTCCGTGTTCAGAACACGAAGATCAGCAGCCGGGCCGATGACACTGGAGCAACTACAATAAAGGGCTGCGCTCCGCTTGTCCGCTGAAATACTAGCAACATGTAGCATCTAACTACATTACCAAATTTCAAATGCAGACGCTCAAGGCCTCAAGCAGGACTGCCTGCTGGACACAAGCCAGGCGTGCTTTCGGCACGGACTCAGTCACTTGACTAACGCCGCAATTAGAATATCCATCAATCTCGAGCTGTGCATTTGTATAAAATAGCGCAATTGTTATATGTGATGGCGGTGTTCACCCTTCATCTGCCGCCAATTCAAGGGAGCTGTCATACACCGGCCCCTGGTTCCAGCATCACATTGCTTACCGTGATCTATTGCTGGCTGCCCCTGGTCAGTGGCTACTTGCATAGATCCTGGCGATCAACATGCGGCTTTCTCATACTTATGCGTTCACCCTGTTGCTCCTGGGAGGCATCATCCTGGCACTCCCCACGCGAGCTTCGGCACTAGGGTCCTACAAGGTCGAACATGGTCCCAGGCACCGGGTGCTGCTCAATGCAACAAGTTCTCACGTCGTGCACTTCAAGGCAGTCTTATCAGGTTCCGAAGTGGCACCCACGGCCGGTGGTCCGGTCAACACCAAAGCCACTGGAGAAGCCACCGCAGTTCTGATCGGTGATGTCCTCATGCATGGTGCATGGGAGCTACAAGGATATCTCTCTTCCTCTACGTGACATGGAGAAGAGGGGCACGAGCAACCCTGGTTTCCACCTGCACCCTGGTGGCTATAAAGCAGACAACGTCTATGTCTTTGGATACCCAATCACGGACCACGCCTGCTGGCTCAACCATCGCCCTCAAGGATGCAGCTAGCAAGCCTAGCGGTGAGTTCCGTGGCTGGAATAAGGTAGATGGCACCCTTATGAAGCTCCTGTTGGCTGGGAACACCTACATTGATATTCACACCAAGAAGCATCCTGATGGTGAGATCAGAGGGCAGCTGCTTATTGTGGATCACGTTGACCAAGCAGTCCCAAATCCCAAGGGGCGCCGTTGAGCAAGCTCCAACCCTAAGACAATGTCCATGGCCACCGCAGCATATAGTATTGCTGGTGTAATTGCACTGCCCTCCATAAGGCTGTACATGATGTCTGAATTATGTGTTTTTACTGAGTGTCGGCATCATGGTTTGCTGGGGTAGGCTTTGGTATGAACTGACACTTCTTGCAGAACATGATCCTGTTGAGGTTTATTTACAGCTTGCACGAGTTTAGGGCACAGCTCCCCATGCATAGACTGTCTGAGTGCAGTCTATTGATTAAGGCAACCTGTGGCAAAGGGTGGGTTGAGGTCTGTACTGAATCCGTTATATGGGAACAAGTGAGGCTTGAGCCTAGAGATGGCATGCTTGCCACTGCAGTAAGGGACTCCATCCTGCTGACCCAGGCTTAGTCCCCCTGAGGCATACAGAAAGACATGGGCTGGTTAGCTTTTTGGTTTGCTCGATACCTTGTTAGTAAACAAAATTCAAACAGATGGATTGGGGTGTTTGGCCAATGCCGTGCGTGGCTGGAACCCTGAACCTGGCGACCTCATGAAGTTATGCTCTGAAGCCATATGGGATGCATGGGTTTTTTGCCGAGAGAACCATGGGAGTCTGTTCAGGGCGTCAATCCAAACACAGATACAATGTAAAAAATTTGTTTGTCTGTCTGTAAGAAGGTCAATCTTGCCACCCCGAAGGTGGAGGAGGTAGGATGGCCAATATGGACCTGGATATCCGCCTGAAAGGCCTAGGTACATTTGCCGGACAGATGGAATACCCTTTTGCACATGTTATTAAGCAACTGGCGAGGTTGCGCACGGGAGCACATCATTTGGCAATGAGACAGGACGGTGGCAGCAACCCACAGTCCCTAGGAATGAGCGTGTGTGTCCTAGGCATGACTTGCATGTTCCATTTAAGCAGCCAGCTGCCTGCATGGATGACTGTGTTTTAGTCTTCTGGAGTTTTGGTGAGATCTGGGCAAAAAAGTACTAGCAGCAACAATGAATGCTGCAGGCAGCGGCAGCACCAGCAGCGAGGAAAATGCGAGGAACACTGGCTGCAGCAGCAATAGAAGCAGCAGCAGCAGTGGAAGGCATCTGCGTTTGCAAAGGCACATGAGCTCTTGGCTGGGGACGTCTTCCCTCTCTTCAGGCAGATATGGAGTGAGTTGTATCCAGTCTGCCGCGCAGTCAGCTTTAGTTTGCTGCTCATCTGGGCCTCATTTATAAGCCTTCTCATCCGTGTAATGACATAACATAATTATTATTACATTTCATGATATGCCATAGCAATAAGTGCCATAGGCCCCGCACCTCAAGCTGTCACAAAGAGCAGCGAGGTGGAACAGAATACGGGTAAACTTCGACATGTATGACAATATATACATGCCTAAACATGAGGTCCAGCAGCTAGGTCAAAATCACCCAAAACCTCCACTGCCCCAATGGGGGTAAGAGACATAACATAACAAACATTTAAGGTGTGGCAACCGCAAAGGGCTGCTAGGTCGAACCGACCAAACACACCATGATCCTGCATGTTGCTTGACACCAACCAGCAGTAGACAATCAGACGGGCATTATAACGCTGTGTGATTGAGTCATACTTAGCTGCCCTAAAAGAAGCCATACCTTGGCCGTTTGTCACTCACTCGGCTTTACCAGCATGGAAACACCTAGTCATCGGTCAAACAAACAAACAAACAAAAATTTAAGGTGCGGCAACCGCAAAGGGCTGCTAAGTCGAAACGACCAAACGCACCATCGGATGGGTCCAAAAACAATGGAATCCATACCACCAAGCAAGAGGAATACCCAAGCAGACATCCAACTACGGACACGGCAAATAGTAGCACCAGCAAACAAATCACCAGCAGGAGACTGATTGGTGTGTCCAAATCAAACACAATGATGTAACTATGTAAGCACAGGGAAGGCAGCACTTCTGCAACTGGACTCGTAATGGCCAAGCTACTCTCCGTCAGATCGTATACTCAATCAGCTTATCGGCTCTTTGCGCTCGAGCCCTGTGTTTCGTCCGTAACGGTCCTGCCAAGGTTCCAACCAATCGATGCCGTTACATAGAGACTTCAGGGGCTACCAAAGTGCACCTGAGCAACGATACCGTAGCTCAGGATGCGTACATATGCCATTCTCACGCTCAGCATCACATCGCTGGCTTGATTCATCCACAAAAGAATCTGAATCTTGATTTCTCAGTGCACTTTATGGTCGGCACTAGTGCTCAGACTGCTCGTGGCCATGTCTCCAAGATATCTTCCATATTCACGCTGTGACACACAACCATGCATTTATCCATACTGTTCGCATATACATTCTCATCCGGACTGGCCTCGCATCCTCAGGATGACGCCCAGTCATATCAACCCTTCACATCGCATGTCAAACAGTTGCCTGGTCAAACACATCGTACAACCTCATCAACCGTCGATATCTCATGCTCATAATGCAGTTTGACCTAATACATATATCTTATCGACATTCTCAACAGCAATCACCGATACAACCTGTCAACGAAGCCTTGCACCATGACAGCTGTCGCAACACACCCTGTAGCAACACATTGTGTCGTTACTAAGCTGATGCACACAGGCATGTCTGACTGTCTTGCTCAATGCAGTAAAACATGAGACTAATCAAGCAGCAGCCATGCTAAATGTCTGCTGTATACCAAAGTGAAGCCATACATGTAACTATGTAAGCACAGGGAAGGCAGCACTTCTGCACCCCCCTCATGGCAACTGCAGCCAGAGCATGCACTGCAGACATAAAACCAAACCAGGATAGGCAACAGCTGGGTGCAGGTGCCATGTAAGCAGCTGCCCGCCCCACAATATGCATTTTATTGCCTGGCGATTTGCATCCAACTCATTGTATAGGTTACCTTAAAACCATCCAGACACTTACATCCCGACATCATATCAGCATCAGACAGAACCAAGGATGCACTCGGAGCAGGAGAAAAAGTGTCAGCACACCAATGTCATGCTGGCATCTGCCCCTCAAATTTGTTTATTGTGCCAGGGTTGTACCTAGCAGATCTAACAGGCAGTTCCCAATGGGAACTAAACCAAAAGGCAGCCTAGGAGCACACAGGCCCACCCAATGGAAATTTCACTCAATAATACGCCAATACAAGCTGAATCGATCCCAGAAACTCGTAGCATATTACCGTGGCGCTGGAGAAGTGACCTCCTCACTCTCATACCTATCAGCCACCATGACCTCACTAGCCTGTGTGGCATTGAGGCGGCAGTCCCGCAGGGTGAGCACATGGTTAGCATGCCTCAGAGCCTCTAACTCTGCCTGTAAATGTTGGATCTGGGCCACAGCGGCAGACTGCACCCACTCATTGGCAAAAGCCACTCCCTGCAGGAACCCAAATTGGATAGCTTGCAGCCGTGATGCACCTTCCGGGCCTAAAGCCCCCCCAGAACTTACTAACGTCGATGCCCACATGTTTGACACACCCTGGTCGAGGGCTGGAGCATAGTACTCAATCAATTGGCCGGTGGCATCGCCAAGCAGTTCAATGTCACCCGAAAACCTGAGTTCATACATCTGCATTGCCAGCCATCCCTCCAATGAGGGGGCTCCAGTAAGGCTCCTCACTGTGGTCCTATCAAAAGCATGTGATGCTTGATCAACTCGTCTCACAAACACAGCGCGGGCTTGTCGGGCCTGGACGCGCCTGTATAACATTGCAGGACATGTACCACAGCGGTCAGTTCCTAGGTTACAGTGCTGCTATCAGCCAAGCCAGTACAACCCCTAGGCACAGTGGCCCAGTCCAGCCCATGCTCCCAATGCTTATTACCTGACAGTCTTGAACCTGAACTTACTTGATAAATCCAAAACCCTGCGATTCCCGCCGAAATCCATCCCAAACGGCATCCATAGCCGCGATATTACCAGTAATTAATTAGTAGAAGCAAGCAGCGCCCCTTGTGACCAAGGCCAGCGCTTCTGCCATGATCCTGTCGGCATCAGTAGTGTTACCATTGGCCGCTGCAACCCTCTGAATCGCCTCCTGCATAGATACCAGCAGTTGGCGATGGCTCTGCTCAGCCATTTCCGCCTGATCCCGCCAGTATTGTACAGTCAATATGGCCCCTTCCTGCACCCTTTCATTTGCCAGCGCCACACCTTGCTCAAAGGCATACATCATAGCACCAACCTGCTCAGGGTAATTGGACCCCTGTGTGGTGACAGTAGCTGCTTCCGGCATAACACTATTCCACATTTCAGCCAACGATACCTCCCATTCCAACTGGTCAACTTGCAGCTGTTCACCCTGTACGTTTGTGAGGGGCTGGACTTCAGTATCAAACGTCAATTCTGCCATCTGTTGTACCAGATACGCCTCATATGGTCCAGCAATCTCCGTGTGACAAACTTGGTTGTAATCAAAACTAGCAGATGCTCGAGATATACGCGCCTGAAAAGCCCCTCTGTCAGAAAGGTTGAGACACGGCCTGTGCACAGTAAATGGCACAAGCGTCACAGACGTCAGGGGGTTGGTATTTAGTCACTCTTACTAGATGACCTGCCCCGGTGCGGCTTAGTGCCCCTGTGGTCCCTTCCCGGATGGTTACCGCCCGTGTGCCTGGGGGCCGATGGGTGGTGTTCCGGCGGAGACCGCTCCCGCGCCCTCATTGTGTCTAGCTCCCGCTCACGCTCCCGATCCCGCGGCACCGGCTCACGCTCTCGAGTGGTGGCAATGTATTGGTCGAGTGGCACGTCCAAGGGTTGCCGTATAGGTTGCTGAGGGGGCAGGACTGGTGCTGGAGCTGGGGGGCGGTACCCTGCAGCCCACGCGCCCATAGTGAAAGCCGCATATGCTTGGTACATCAGGGTGAATTCCAACTGTTCTGGGGTGAAGTGATGGCACCTTTCCGCGTCGGGGTCTGCCTTGTAGAAGTTGTCAGCCCGGAGGAGAGGGTTCCCAGGATGACACCCCCTGAGCAGGTTCATAATTACCACCTCATCCATAGCCTGTCCCCTTACCGGCTCGTGGGAGCGGTAGAGCCTCACCAAAGTACTGGTAGGGTCAATGGTACGATTCCTGTATTGCTCATGTGCCGCCCGCCACGGGATACCATCGCAGACCTCCTTCTTAATGTGCCTGGCCACTAGCGGCTTAGGGTCCATGATATCCCTTCGGCGAAGCGCCACTGAGTGGTTGGGCGCACGACGCTGGTCGTCGGATCCTCCGAAGTTGGCCATTCCGTCGTACGATGGAGGGCCAATAATCTTCTGTCAAGAGTACCGCATCGCCTCAAGGTAGCACGCCACCGTAGTTGCTCCAACTGCCAACCCGTTACCAGGAGCCCAGGGGGAGCTCACAGTCGCATCTCAGTTCGGTGCAGTGTACAACTGGCTCATTAACGTGGCTCAGGTGCAAACTGGACTCGTAATGGCCAAGCTACTCTCCGTCAGATCGTATACTCAATCAGCTTATCGGCTCTTTGCGCTCGAGCCCTGTGTTTCGTCCGTAACGGTCCTGCCAAGGTTCCAACCAATCGATGCCGTTACATAGAGACTTCAGGGGCTACCAAAGTGCACCTGAGAAGTACAGGAACTGCAGACGTAACCATTCACACCCTTAGTATACTACCGATATTACCGTGTCCCCACACATTATATTAATACAGCAGCTTCCTGCTTCTTTTGGGCACTCTTATCACTGTAACAGACCACAGTGCATAGCAGCCACTTAAAAAGGTTGAGATCCATGGTTGTAGCCACAATTTTGCGGAAAGGAGACCGCAGTAATTGCAAGCTCTGGCTGACGTTCACAAGCTAGGTGTCAACCTCCACAAACACAAAACAAACAAACATTGACGCTGTGGCAACCGCACAGCAAGGTCACAGATCACCCACGCACAGAGGGAGCAAGCTTTAAAGGCATCGCTTAAACTCTCAGCCAGTGTATGATGACCACCATCTGCTGTAACAAATCCATCGATACACACACGCAAAAGACAAGAAGGCATGCCAGCTCTAGACCCCTGCACCGCCGCTGGTATAAATGGACTGGCTCAGTGATCAATGCAAGGCCGTCCCCCTGAACCTTGCTTACAAACAACAGCCCCCCATGGGTTTGGGCATTCAGATCACAGGAGCAGGGCCTAGGGCACAGAAGTAAGTACACCCTAAAACCTAAGTGAAGGCATGCAGCTCACACCTGGCCACAAAAACACACTCTGGAGCAGGCAGCGCCTGCATGTGATTAGTGATTGTAAGCTTATGAGCCTAACATCTTAGCACTTCCGTAGTCTGTCACTTCCATTCACACACACAGCCATGCACTTGACCTTGCTGTCATGCTTGTGAGTAGCAGCAATCTATAAGCAGCTGTGATCCCAGCAGTATTCACTAGGCGCAGTAGTGCTCAAGCCATGTCAACTGCCAACCACCGACTTTGAGTCCATTTACCCACAGACACAGAGACAGGCACACACTCAGCAGACCAGTACTCTCAGATGAGTGAAGCTGTTTACCATGCAGTGCCACTGCCACTGAATATGCAAATATAGAGTACGAGGTGGAGCTCCTGCGGAGAGCAGGAGTTAACCATTGGCAACCTCTCAAGCCTGCACACTAGTTACCTATCTCTGGCCAATCCAATTGTGAACAATTGATGCATGGAGGGCATCCAGCTGCGCTAGCACTGCATGTGTCTGCAAGCTCTCTGTACAGAGCTCGATCTCAAGTTGAAGAACAACAACAGCTTATGGCTGTTTTTAAACCACAATGACCCCTTGACGAGGGAACTTGCCACTATCATAGAGCAGCAGGAAATCCCAGAGCTCTGACCGATTGAGAAGCATAACAGACAGAACCCTGGCATGAGGATAAGCCCCATTGTCCCAACACCCACTGACAACAAATAGAACATTACTGATTCCAAGTGCCTTGCTACTGCTAGCTAATGCCAGTAGCTGGCCCGTGTCCCCTCTTTCATATGACTGTTCAAACTGAGGTACTACTCATTTTGCATTCGCTGCAAACAACTCAGCCTAGAGCTTTGGTGCAGACAAGCACAACAGGGCATCCAACCTTCGGATCTGACATCAATACATACAGTTAGTAGGGCTCCCTTCTTCGCATTTGCTAGGGTTTAACATGCATGAAAACAGAGTGCCACAGCAGTAGGGTCATTTCCCAAAGTAATGCACATTGGTGATTTGGCTGTCACATGTTGCCCCACTCATGCCAATGGTTGCTGTAGCTTCGATTGCACTCCAGGCAGCAGCATCACTGGCTGGTCCTGATGATGGCAGGGTGACCTCCCAAGTGCACAGCAGCTCTCCATTAGTGTAGGGGACAGGACTAGAGGGAACCTGGCTTCTCAGGCAGAAAGCGGTGGCAGACAAGGGAGGCATGCCCACTGTATTGGCCACCGTGACCTGCACCTGCTGGATGGGGATGCTGAAGGTTGCAGGGTTCTTCAACGTCACGGTGCCCATGATGCGGTTTAGGAGGGGGATGGTGTAGCCGGAGGTCTCGATCGTGAGACCTTGGCAGCCCGAGGGGACGAAGCCGACAAGTCCAGCATCCATAAGCTTGCGCTTGCCACCATCATCGCTGCTGCTGCTGGTGGTGGTTGTAGCTGTGCTTAGAGGGGCTGCAGCACCGAGAGTCTCACCAGTGGCTCCCAAGTCACTAGCATCACCTGCTGAGTCGCTGCCATAGACGATAAAGGGTTTGGGAGAGGAGATCTGGGTGACGGCACTGCTGCACTGTGCATTGCTCATTCCGATGGTAGCTGTTGCCATGACACTGGGCCAGCTGCTGAAGTCGGATGCAATGCCATTGGTGGGGAGGGACACCTGGTAGGTGCACATGGTGGTGCCCAGCTGGTAGGGTATAGGGTTGGCAGGAACGACGCTGGATGCGCAGTTGGCAGTCGTGAAGAGCGGAGCCACAGGGACGTTGTTGTTTACTTGCACCTTGACGCTGCCGATGGGCATGTCGAAGGTGTTCGGGTTGGTTAATGTGACGGTGCCGTAGACGATGTGATGGCGATGATGATGATGATAGGTTCCTGTAACCTGGACGGTAAGGCCTTGGCAGCCCTGGGGGACGTAGCCAAGCTGTTGGGGATGCCGTTGTGTTGAAGGACGAAGAGTACGTGCGGAGCAGAAGCAAGAGCCTGCAATGCACACAGAATGGCCCTTATTAGAGACAATTGCTCGCGTTTGAACAAAGTATGCAAATGCGATTGTAGCTCCGGTTAAAATTGATCAGGATGCCGCTGCGCAGGTTACTGGTACGAGCAGGTGCTCGAGTCTTACCTGCGACAACAAGCAGGCAGGCCAACACTGCAGCAGTAGAAGCTCTCATCTTGATATGTTGAAGAACCGAGTTCGTTGTTGTAAGGTGTTCGGAGGGCACAGTTGTTACTGGGGACTTCTAAGATGCGCTGGAATAGATATGGCTTTGGAGATGATCAGATGTGGTCTTCTAGGCTTGTATCATGCTTTATAGTCCTAACAGATATACTTGAGACAACTGCACCTTCTGCAGATGGCAACTGCATCACTCTGGGTCGGTGGGAAGTGTGACTCCTGGTGTATTAAAGAGTGACCAGAAGAGTGACACTTCTTGCAACATGTATTTACCGTAGTGTGCTTGCACTTTGCCTTAAGAGGCACCTGAATCGGTCGTAAAGAGGTTATCGCACGCGATCATAAGCTCCAATCTGAGATATATCGGACTGAGTCTCGAGTTCCGCATCTGAGCAGTGCCACTTTCCGGCACCAAGACCCTAGCTAAGATAAGACCCTTTGAACCCGTTCAGCTTTAATCGTGGAGCTCCTCCGTGGTATCGCCGTGGTCGCCTTGCTTGTACTTGCAGGTCTGCTATGGCGACCAGGGCAGCTTGCAAGTCCGCATTGCTTCCGCCTTCTTCCGCACGCCAATGTTGCAGGGGGTGTTCGTAGTGCTTACTTGTTTAATCCATAAACGCTGGTATGTCAATTGCAATGCATTATCATTTGTAGGCGTTGTGCACTTACTCATCCTGCTGCTTCGTCTTGCTGCTCCTGCTCCTGCTCCTGCTCCTGCTCCTGCTCCTGCTCCTGCTCCTGCTCCTGCTCCTGCTCCTGCTCCTGCTCCTGCTCCTGCTCCTGCTCCTGCTCCTGCTCCTGCTCCTGCTCCTGCTCCTGCTCCTGCTCCTGCTCCTGCTCCTGCTCCTGCTCCTGCTCCTGCTCCTGCTCCTGCTCCTGCTCCTGCTCCTGCTCCTGCTCCTGCTCCTGCTCCTGCTCCTGCTCCTGCTCCTGCTCCTGCTCCTGCTCCTGCTCCTGCTCCTGCTCCTGCTCCTGCTCCTGCTCCTGCTCCTGCTCCTGCTCCTGCTCCTGCTCCTGCTCCTGCTCCTGCTCCTGCTCCTGCTCCTGCTCCTGCTGATGATGTTGCTGTTGCTGTTGCCGTCGCTGCTTCTGCTGCTTGTACTTCTTGCCCCGATCCACCGCCGCCACTTCCACTTCTTTCTGGCAACGCCATGTTACAAGTGCTGTTTGCTGTACTGTATGAATGGCTCCAGGTACCCAGTGCAGACGTAGATGTCCCAACGGTATGATGAGTTGGCTGATTTAGATGATTGCTGTACAGTTGGTTGCAAAAGTTTTGGCCCAAAACTCAGATTTTGTTAGGAAATGGTCTGCTTCTGTGAAATGGCATGGCCGTTCATTGCTCTCTTGCACAGGCAGCTTCTGTATGAGGTCCAGGTTGTCACCAATGGGTGCGGTCAGCATCTCTGTTGCTCTGTGTTGCTTGGCTGCTGAGAAAAGCAGGGGTCTTGCAAGGGAGACAGCGGAGGCATTTTTGCTGCTTTTTAAGGGGGTAAATGCTGAGAACTGCCAGCAGGCACAGGTGCCCTTTCTTTACTGTTTAGGGGCAGTAGCATATAGACCAGGTGTGAAGCAGGTGCAGGGGCTATACCAGTTCAATGGCAGGGCAGGTGGGGGTAGGCAGGGCATGCGAGAAGTTGGGGCAAGTGCAAGGCTGAGCTGAGAGGGCTGTGGGAGGGGAGCAGATGGGGTGTGGGGCTGGCAACCACAGGAGGGGCAGAGGTGGAAGGGGAGAGCCAGGTTAAAAAAAGCAGGAGGGCTATAGGAACAGGGGGGAGGCTTGCTGGTCTGCGTCTGCGGCTAAGGCTAAGGCTGGCTGGCTGGCTTTTATATAGTATGTTTATAGGGCACGCCCGGGGCTCGAACTCGGGACGTCTCGCGTGCGAGGCTACTTGTGGTACCACTTGGGCATACCAACTGCAGCACATTGATGCTCTGCCTGTTTACTTTCTTAAACATAAATGGTTGTAAATCAGGTCTTGCTGCTGCTGCTTAAACCCCAGCCTTATGTTCCGGCCAAAACTTTTGCAACCAACTGTGGACATTGGTTCTGCTGCTGCTGTTTGACAGAGGCAAGGGCTTTGGCTTGGGGCAGGGCTGGTTTAAGGTACCAGGGGCTGGACCTATGCAACAGTCACAGCCAGGGTGAATAAATTGTTGCATGTGCTGGCAACCCATGACGGGGGCCCTTCCTACCCCTACCCTCACCAGCTGCAGCAGTACACTAAGCAAATACCAACAACTGAGATACCTTGACTTGCACACTTCCCCTGGTAGCACATGCCATAGGACATTACAGCTGGAGCAGGGGCTGTCTCTGAAGCTGCCTGTGCCATGCGGAATACCCAAAGGGCATATCTGGCGCCCCCAAAGCAGGGTATACCCCCAGCACATGTAGCGAGCTGCTGTTCTCTGCAGGTGGAGCATGATTGGCATAGCCGATGTGGTATTGTAGAAAGGGGGAGCGGTGCTGAATAAAAACATATGCTTTGAGGAGGTTGTTGAGAGATCTGCTAGCACTATCATGGCAAGATCTGGTGGAAAGTGTTAAAACAGCAGTAGCAAGGGCACGTCGGGTCTAGAAGGTGGTGCTGCACCGAAGGGATATGCGTAACATGTCTTGTTTTACAACAAGCCTGGCCCAGTGAACAACTCTGTGGTATGCTAGACCTTGTTTCAAGCAGTGACAGGTGACAAAGAAAACAGTCCTCCAAAGTGGTGGTGACAGCGTGGGTGACAGCCTTGCAGCATAGGCCCGTCTCGCCCGCCGCTGATTGCAGCATGTAGAAGGAAGCTTCCTACCATCAAACTGGCATGCAAAGCACACCAGCTTCTGTTAATACTGAATCCTTGGCAGTGACCTTGAAGCTTATGGTAAGATTGCCAGAAGCAGGGCCCCTCCAGCAGGGGAAGCATCCATGTTGAAAACCACACTTTTTGCTGCCTGTAGCAATGCTCAGCATTGCAGGGATAGCTAATGTGGGGCCTGCTGTGCAGAGCATGCATGACTGCAGCTAGTGACATGGTACTGTAAAGCCAAGGAAAGCTTGCTGATAAATGGGAGAAGTTCCATTCCATGCACCCTAACTCAGGTGACCACACGGGCGTACCCACTTTTGACCAAAATCTGAAAAGTCAGCTCAAGCACTTTCTCAATGCGGTTGCGGTTGCCACCAATTTAGCACAGCAGGCAATAATTGCATCAACAAGTTCTTTGCAACAGGCTAGACACAGCTGTTATTTCTGCTTGCACTTGAGGAAACAGGAGGTGCAAACATTGGACACTGTGGACATTGGTTCTGCTGCTGCTGTTTGACAGAGGCAAGGGCTTTGGCTTGGGGCAGGGCTGGTTTAAGGTACCAGGGGCTGGACCTATGCAACAGTCACAGCCAGGGTGAATAAATTGTTGCATGTGCTGGCAACCCATGACGGGGGCCCTTCCTACCCCTACCCTCACCAGCTGCAGCAGTACACTAAGCAAATACCAACAACTGAGATACCTTGACTTGCACACTTCCCCTGGTAGCACATGCCATAGGACATTACAGCTGGAGCAGGGGCTGTCTCTGAAGCTGCCTGTGCCATGCGGAATACCCAAAGGGCATATCTGGCGCCCCCAAAGCAGGGTATACCCCCAGCACATGTAGCGAGCTGCTGTTCTCTGCAGGTGGAGCATGATTGGCATAGCCGATGTGGTATTGTAGAAAGGGGGAGCGGTGCTGAATAAAAACATATGCTTTGAGGAGGTTGTTGAGAGATCTGCTAGCACTATCATGGCAAGATCTGGTGGAAAGTGTTAAAACAGCAGTAGCAGGGGCACGTCGGGTCTAGAAGGTGGTGCTGCACCGAAGGGATATGCGTAACATGTCTTGTTTTACAACAAGCCTGGCCCAGTGAACAACTCTGTGGTATGCTAGACCTTGTTTCAAGCAGTGACAGGTGACAAAGAAAACAGTCCTCCAAAGTGGTGGTGACAGCGTGGGTGACAGCCTTGCAGCATAGGCCCGTCTCGCCCGCCGCTGATTGCAGCATGTAGAAGGAAGCTTCCTACCATCAAACTGGCATGCAAAGCACACCAGCTTCTGTTAATACTGAATCCTTGGCAGTGACCTTGAAGCTTATGGTAAGATTGCCAGAAGCAGGGCCCCTCCAGCAGGGGAAGCATCCATGTTGAAAACCACACTTTTTGCTGCCTGTAGCAATGCTCAGCATTGCAGGGATAGCTAATGTGGGGCCTGCTGTGCAGAGCATGCATGACTGCAGCTAGTGACATGGTACTGTAAAGCCAAGGAAAGCTTGCTGATAAATGGGAGAAGTTCCATTCCATGCACCCTAACTCAGGTGACCACACGGGCGTACCCACTTTTGACCAAAATCTGAAAAGTCAGCTCAAGCACTTTCTCAATGCGGTTGCGGTTGCCACCAATTTAGCACAGCAGGCAATAATTGCATCAACAAGTTCTTTGCAACAGGCTAGACACAGCTGTTATTTCTGCTTGCACTTGAGGAAACAGGAGGTGCAAACATTGGACACTGTGGACATTGGTTCTGCTGCTGCTGTTTGACAGAGGCAAGGGCTTTGGCTTGGGGCAGGGCTGGTTTAAGGTACCAGGGGCTGGACCTATGCAACAGTCACAGCCAGGGTGAATAAATTGTTGCATGTGCTGGCAACCCATGACGGGGGCCCTTCCTACCCCTACCCTCACCAGCTGCAGCAGTACACTAAGCAAATACCAACAACTGAGATACCTTGACTTGCACACTTCCCCTGGTAGCACATGCCATAGGACATTACAGCTGGAGCAGGGGCTGTCTCTGAAGCTGCCTGTGCCATGCGGAATACCCAAAGGGCATATCTGGCGCCCCCAAAGCAGGGTATACCCCCAGCACATGTAGCGAGCTGCTGTTCTCTGCAGGTGGAGCATGATTGGCATAGCCGATGTGGTATTGTAGAAAGGGGGAGCGGTGCTGAATAAAAACATATGCTTTGAGGAGGTTGTTGAGAGATCTGCTAGCACTATCATGGCAAGATCTGGTGGAAAGTGTTAAAACAGCAGTAGCAGGGGCACGTCGGGTCTAGAAGGTGGTGCTGCACCGAAGGGATATGCGTAACATGTCTTGTTTTACAACAAGCCTGGCCCAGTGAACAACTCTGTGGTATGCTAGACCTTGTTTCAAGCAGTGACAGGTGACAAAGAAAACAGTCCTCCAAAGTGGTGGTGACAGCGTGGGTGACAGCCTTGCAGCATAGGCCCGTCTCGCCCGCCGCTGATTGCAGCATGTAGAAGGAAGCTTCCTACCATCAAACTGGCATGCAAAGCACACCAGCTTCTGTTAATACTGAATCCTTGGCAGTGACCTTGAAGCTTATGGTAAGATTGCCAGAAGCAGGGCCCCTCCAGCAGGGGAAGCATCCATGTTGAAAACCACACTTTTTGCTGCCTGTAGCAATGCTCAGCATTGCAGGGATAGCTAATGTGGGGCCTGCTGTGCAGAGCATGCATGACTGCAGCTAGTGACATGGTACTGTAAAGCCAAGGAAAGCTTGCTGATAAATGGGAGAAGTTCCATTCCATGCACCCTAACTCAGGTGACCACACGGGCGTACCCACTTTTGACCAAAATCTGAAAAGTCAGCTCAAGCACTTTCTCAATGCGGTTGCGGTTGCCACCAATTTAGCACAGCAGGCAATAATTGCATCAACAAGTTCTTTGCAACAGGCTAGACACAGCTGTTATTTCTGCTTGCACTTGAGGAAACAGGAGGTGCAAACATTGGACACTGTGGACATTGGTTCTGCTGCTGCTGTTTGACAGAGGCAAGGGCTTTGGCTTGGGGCAGGGCTGGTTTAAGGTACTAGGGGCTGGACCTATGCAACAGTCACAGCCAGGGTGAATAAATTGTTGCATGTGCTGGCAACCCATGACGGGGGCCCTTCCTACCCCTACCCTCACCAGCTGCAGCAGTACACTAAGCAAATACCAACAACTGAGATACCTTGACTTGCACACTTCCCCTGGTAGCACATGCCATAGGACATTACAGCTGGTGCAGGGGCTGTCTCTGAAGCTGCCTGTGCCATGCGGAATACCCAAAGGGCATATCTGGCGCCCCCAAAGCAGGGTATACCCCCAGCACATGTAGCGAGCTGCTGTTCTCTGCAGGTGGAGCATGATTGGCATAGCCGATGTGGTATTGTAGAAAGGGGGAGCGGTGCTGAATAAAAACATATGCTTTGAGGAGGTTGTTGAGAGATCTGCTAGCACTATCATGGCAAGATCTGGTGGAAAGTGTTAAAACAGCAGTAGCAAGGGCACGTCGGGTCTAGAAGGTGGTGCTGCACCGAAGGGATATGCGTAACATGTCTTGTTTTACAACAAGCCTGGCCCAGTGAACAACTCTGTGGTATGCTAGACCTTGTTTCAAGCAGTGACAGGTGACAAAGAAAACAGTCCTCCAAAGTGGTGGTGACAGCGTGGGTGACAGCCTTGCAGCATAGGCCCGTCTCGCCCGCCGCTGATTGCAGCATGTAGAAGGAAGCTTCCTACCATCAAACTGGCATGCAAAGCACACCAGCTTCTGTTAATACTGAATCCTTGGCAGTGACCTTGAAGCTTATGGTAAGATTGCCAGAAGCAGGGCCCCTCCAGCAGGGGAAGCATCCATGTTGAAAACCACACTTTTTGCTGCCTGTAGCAATGCTCAGCATTGCAGGGATAGCTAATGTGGGGCCTGCTGTGCAGAGCATGCATGACTGCAGCTAGTGACATGGTACTGTAAAGCCAAGGAAAGCTTGCTGATAAATGGGAGAAGTTCCATTCCATGCACCCTAACTCAGGTGACCACACGGGCGTACCCACTTTTGACCAAAATCTGAAAAGTCAGCTCAAGCACTTTCTCAATGCGGTTGCGGTTGCCACCAATTTAGCACAGCAGGCAATAATTGCATCAACAAGTTCTTTGCAACAGGCTAGACACAGCTGTTATTTCTGCTTGCACTTGAGGAAACAGGAGGTGCAAACATTGGACACTGTGGACATTGGTTCTGCTGCTGCTGTTTGACAGAGGCAAGGGCTTTGGCTTGGGGCAGGGCTGGTTTAAGGTACTAGGGGCTGGACCTATGCAACAGTCACAGCCAGGGTGAATAAATTGTTGCATGTGCTGGCAACCCATGACGGGGGCCCTTCCTACCCCTACCCTCACCAGCTGCAGCAGTACACTAAGCAAATACCAACAACTGAGATACCTTGACTTGCACACTTCCCCTGGTAGCACATGCCATAGGACATTACAGCTGGTGCAGGGGCTGTCTCTGAAGCTGCCTGTGCCATGCGGAATACCCAAAGGGCATATCTGGCGCCCCCAAAGCAGGGTATACCCCCAGCACATGTAGCGAGCTGCTGTTCTCTGCAGGTGGAGCATGATTGGCATAGCCGATGTGGTATTGTAGAAAGGGGGAGCGGTGCTGAATAAAAACATATGCTTTGAGGAGGTTGTTGAGAGATCTGCTAGCACTATCATGGCAAGATCTGGTGGAAAGTGTTAAAACAGCAGTAGCAAGGGCATGTCGGGTCTAGAAGGTGGTGCTGCACCGAAGGGATATGCGTAACATGTCTTGTTTTACAACAAGCCTGGCCCAGTGAACAACTCTGTGGTATGCTAGACCTTGTTTCAAGCAGTGACAGGTGACAAAGAAAACAGTCCTCCAAAGTGGTGGTGACAGCGTGGGTGACAGCCTTGCAGCATAGGCCCGTCTCGCCCGCCGCTGATTGCAGCATGTAGAAGGAAGCTTCCTACCATCAAACTGGCATGCAAAGCACACCAGCTTCTGTTAATACTGAATCCTTGGCAGTGACCTTGAAGCTTATGGTAAGATTGCCAGAAGCAGGGCCCCTCCAGCAGGGGAAGCATCCATGTTGAAAACCACACTTTTTGCTGCCTGTAGCAATGCTCAGCATTGCAGGGATAGCTAATGTGGGGCCTGCTGTGCAGAGCATGCATGACTGCAGCTAGTGACATGGTACTGTAAAGCCAAGGAAAGCTTGCTGATAAATGGGAGAAGTTCCATTCCATGCACCCTAACTCAGGTGACCACACGGGCTTACCCACTTTTGACCAAAATCTGAAAAGTCAGCTCAAGCACTTTCTCAATGCGGTTGCGGTTGCCACCAATTTAGCACAGCAGGCAATAATTGCATCAACAAGTTCTTTGCAACAGGCTAGACACAGCTGTTATTTCTGCTTGCACTTGAGGAAACAGGAGGTGCAAACATTGGACACTGTGGACATTGGTTCTGCTGCTGCTGTTTGACAGAGGCAAGGGCTTTGGCTTGGGGCAGGGATGGTTTAAGGTACCAGGGGCTGGACCTATGCAACAGTCACAGCCAGGGTGAATAAATTGTTGCATGTGCTGGCAACCCATGACGGGGGCCCTTCCTACCCCTACCCTCACCAGCTGCAGCAGTACACTAAGCAAATACCAACAACTGAGATACCTTGACTTGCACACTTCCCCTGGTAGCACATGCCATAGGACATTACAGCTGGAGCAGGGGCTGTCTCTGAAGCTGCCTGTGCCATGCGGAATACCCAAAGGGCATATCTGGCGCCCCCAAAGCAGGGTATACCCCCAGCACATGTAGCGAGCTGCTGTTCTCTGCAGGTGGAGCATGATTGGCATAGCCGATGTGGTATTGTAGAAAGGGGGAGCGGTGCTGAATAAAAACATATGCTTTGAGGAGGTTGTTGAGAGATCTGCTAGCACTATCATGGCAAGATCTGGTGGAAAGTGTTAAAACAGCAGTAGCAAGGGCACGTCGGGTCTAGAAGGTGGTGCTGCACCGAAGGGATATGCGTAACATGTCTTGTTTTACAACAAGCCTGGCCCAGTGAACAACTCTGTGGTATGCTAGACCTTGTTTCAAGCAGTGACAGGTGACAATGAAAACAGTCCTCCAAAGTGGTGGTGACAGCGTGGGTGACAGCCTTGCAGCATAGGCCCGTCTCGCCCGCCGCTGATTGCAGCATGTAGAAGGAAGCTTCCTACCATCAAACTGGCATGCAAAGCACACCAGCTTCTGTTAATACTGAATCCTTGGCAGTGACCTTGAAGCTTATGGTAAGATTGCCAGAAGCAGGGCCCCTCCAGCAGGGGAAGCATCCATGTTGAAAACCACACTTTTTGCTGCCTGTAGCAATGCTCAGCATTGCAGGGATAGCTAATGTGGGGCCTGCTGTGCAGAGCATGCATGACTGCAGCTAGTGACATGGTACTGTAAAGCCAAGGAAAGCTTGCTGATAAATGGGAGAAGTTCCATTCCATGCACCCTAACTCAGGTGACCACACGGGCTTACCCACTTTTGACCAAAATCTGAAAAGTCAGCTCAAGCACTTTCTCAATGCGGTTGCGGTTGCCACCAATTTAGCACAGCAGGCAATAATTGCATCAACAAGTTCTTTGCAACAGGCTAGACACAGCTGTTATTTCTGCTTGCACTTGAGGAAACAGGAGGTGCAAACATTGGACACTGTGGACATTGGTTCTGCTGCTGCTGTTTGACAGAGGCAAGGGCTTTGGCTTGGGGCAGGGATGGTTTAAGGTACCAGGGGCTGGACCTATGCAACAGTCACAGCCAGGGTGAATAAATTGTTGCATGTGCTGGCAACCCATGACGGGGGCCCTTCCTACCCCTACCCTCACCAGCTGCAGCAGTACACTAAGCAAATACCAACAACTGAGATACCTTGACTTGCACACTTCCCCTGGTAGCACATGCCATAGGACATTACAGCTGGAGCAGGGGCTGTCTCTGAAGCTGCCTGTGCCATGCGGAATACCCAAAGGGCATATCTGGCGCCCCCAAAGCAGGGTATACCCCCAGCACATGTAGCGAGCTGCTGTTCTCTGCAGGTGGAGCATGATTGGCATAGCCGATGTGGTATTGTAGAAAGGGGGAGCGGTGCTGAATAAAAACATATGCTTTGAGGAGGTTGTTGAGAGATCTGCTAGCACTATCATGGCAAGATCTGGTGGAAAGTGTTAAAACAGCAGTAGCAAGGGCACGTCGGGTCTAGAAGGTGGTGCTGCACCGAAGGGATATGCGTAACATGTCTTGTTTTACAACAAGCCTGGCCCAGTGAACAACTCTGTGGTATGCTAGACCTTGTTTCAAGCAGTGACAGGTGACAATGAAAACAGTCCTCCAAAGTGGTGGTGACAGCGTGGGTGACAGCCTTGCAGCATAGGCCCGTCTCGCCCGCCGCTGATTGCAGCATGTAGAAGGAAGCTTCCTACCATCAAACTGGCATGCAAAGCACACCAGCTTCTGTTAATACTGAATCCTTGGCAGTGACCTTGAAGCTTATGGTAAGATTGCCAGAAGCAGGGCCCCTCCAGCAGGGGAAGCATCCATGTTGAAAACCACACTTTTTGCTGCCTGTAGCAATGCTCAGCATTGCAGGGATAGCTAATGTGGGGCCTGCTGTGCAGAGCATGCATGACTGCAGCTAGTGACATGGTACTGTAAAGCCAAGGAAAGCTTGCTGATAAATGGGAGAAGTTCCATTCCATGCACCCTAACTCAGGTGACCACACGGGCGTACCCACTTTTGACCAAAATCTGAAAAGTCAGCTCAAGCACTTTCTCAATGCGGTTGCGGTTGCCACCAATTTAGCACAGCAGGCAATAATTGCATCAACAAGTTCTTTGCAACAGGCTAGACACAGCTGTTATTTCTGCTTGCACTTGAGGAAACAGGAGGTGCAAACATTGGACACAGTTGGTTGCAAAAGTTTTGTCCCAAAACTCAGATTTTGTTAGGAAATGGTCTGCTTCTGTGAAATGGCATGGCCGTTCATTGCTCTCTTGCACAGGCAGCTTCTGTATGAGGTCCAGGTTGTCACCAATGGGTGCGGTCAGCATCTCTGTTGCTCTGTGTTGCTTGGCTGCTGAGAAAAGCAGGGGTCTTGCAAGGGAGACAGCGGAGGCATTTTTGCTGCTTTTTAAGGGGGTAAATGCTGAGAACTGCCAGCAGGCACAGGTGCCCTTTCTTTACTGTTTAGGGGCAGTAGCATATAGACCAGGTGTGAAGCAGGTGCAGGGGCTATACCAGTTCAATGGCAGGGCAGGTGGGGGTAGGCAGGGCATGCGAGAAGTTGGGGCATGTGCAAGGCTGAGCTGAGAGGGCTGTGGGAGGGGAGCAGATGGGGTGTGGGGCTGGCAACCACAGGAGGGGCAGAGGTGGAAGGGGAGAGCCAGGTTATAAAAAGCAGGAGGGCTATAGGAACAGGGGGGAGGCTTGCTGGTCTGCGTCTGCGGCTAAGGCTAAGGCTGGCTGGCTGGCTTTTATATAGTATGTTTATAGGGCACGCCCGTGGCTCGAACTCGGGACGTCTCGCGTGCGAGGCTACTTGTGGTACCACTTGGGCATACCAACTGCAGCACATTGATGCTCTGCCTGTTTACTTTCTTAAACATAAATGGTTGTAAATCAGGTCTTGCTGCTGCTGCTTAAACCCCAGCCTTATGTTCCGGCCAAAACTTTTGCAACCAACTGTGGACAATAGTTCTACACCATTGCATAGACCATAGAGTGTAGCAGTACTGAACAGCCCGAAATACTCCTGCGCTGTAGCAATTGTCAGGTGCCATACAAACGGAAAGGCCTCTTTTAAAGCTCTTCACTGACGAAGATCCGGTGGCAGCAAACTCCGATGTCTATTTGATGCAGGACACTTGTCTTAGACAGCTCATCAGCAAGCCCCATAGGATGACATGAAGAATATACAGCAATGATGAATATACAGCTTCGCCTTCGGACTGCAAGTCAGCTCAGCAGAGTTCCAGATAGAGAGTGTTGTCCAAAGTTCTCTGAAGTGTCCAAAGGTGAACCTTTCATCCCAAGCTCTATGGCTAGCAGCCTGCAAACTACACAACTGATATTGTCCCTCAGACGGCTCTGAGGAATGCCTAGGAATAGCCTTGGGTGCAGTAAGGCCGATCCCGTCAGATATGTCCATATGCACTACTGAATAGTGTGTTTTGCCCCAGCAGCATGTTGTTAATTTGAGCAAATGCCATAGCAGACCCCGCACCCAGAGCACATTCGGAGAGTGCACTTGCAGAGTGCAATGCAGGATTCCAGCCAAGGCAGCAGGGCTGTAGCAGTATCAACTAGCAACGGCCTACATCATATAGACACTGCCTGGTTTACTGGTGTCATAGGCCCACTACAGCTGCTGCTACAATAGACTTTATAGAACAATAGACCTTACTGTGTCTCTAGATACTGGTGCCATAGCTCACTTGCGTCAGTTAATATATCAACCTGCTGATGCACCACCAGCCACTTGCTGTCTGACAATGCAGTAATGTTCCACAGTTCCTGCCCCAGCTGGTGGGGGAGCAACACCGCTCGAAGCATACATCAAAATCACAAGATACGCCTTAGCAAAGAGTGCCATGTATAGGCCCCGCAGCTCAAGCCACATAGCATGTTATGCACCACCAGGCACCTGGTCATAGTTGTCACAAGGGCGGAGTCTAGATTGATGCCAAATAGCAGGATCCAGTGGAGTATGGACAGAAATCTGAAGCAAAACCTGTCATGGACATCTCCATAGTTAAAAGGTACTGGATTGTCCCCATTGACCAACACTCAGCAGCAAAGCTTCATTGTTGATACAACTTGCAACTACACCACTTAGAACCAAATGTCAATAAGCTGGGCATTCAAACAACACATGCATCTCATCCTCAACAATACTGATGATTGTGAGGAGGGTTGAAACTGCATGAGCCATGGTTATACCATTGCTGTTTATCTGAGCTATGCAGACCATGCCCATGAAAGACAATACTCTCATTTTCAGCCATGCATTCACGCCCATGCACCTATCACTGCAAAATTTGCTGAGTAGATTGTGCCTGTACCTGCTCTAGTCTGGGGATGTAGCTAGCAATACCATGTCATGAGCATGGAAGAGCATTTGTACCAGCTCGGCCCCGCCCATACACACAAAAGCTACGAGCATGTTAGCAGATTAGCCCCACCGTACCACAACTACATGCACAGATGACTGCTGCTAGTAGGCAGACAATCAAACTTCCATAGCGGCATGTTATAAACCCACTTAACAGAGTCTATCACAATATTTCAGATCAGCCAAACCCAGCGCATGCACAACAATGAACATGCAAAAGCCACAGACATTGTGAAGGTATAGACTCTTTGCCAGCAACTGGCAACATATTAATCAACACAGCCAGTGCACTCCACCATCTCCCCGAGTACAGGAAGACCATTGCCACGTCCTAATTATTAATTATTAATTATTAATTATTAGTTATAACATCATGCGCATGACAACAGTCTCAGTGTTCGTTTGCGCTTGTAGCTGTGAGTTGGCACTACCACTTCATTAAATTCGGCAGCAGCGCTACAGCTTCCTGCGGCCCCACCCACCACTCTGACTCTCACCACCACTAGTGGCTGTACTAGTGGCTGTACTAGTGCCTGTACTTGTCGCTGTACTTGTGGCTGTACTTGTGGCTGTACTAGTGGCTGTACTCCCACTACCACCATTGCCACTGCAGCCACCATCAGGACAGCCACTGTCACCACCACCACAGCCGCCCTTGCACCACTGGCCATCACCACCACTGCAGGTAAGGAAGTAAGGTGAGGAGATTAGCAAGAGCAGGAGCAAGAGCAGGAGCAGGAGCAGGAGCAAGAGCAGGAGCAGGAGCAGGAGCAGGAGCAGGAGCAGGAGCAGGAGCAGGAGCAGGAGCAGGAGCAGGAGCAGGAGCAGGAGCAGGAGCAGGAGCAGGAGCAGGAGCAGGAGCAGGAGCAAGAGCAGGAGCAAAGTGGAACAATAGGGTTAGCAGGAAAGCATGAGAATCAAGGCAGGAGGCAGAAGCCAGCAGCAACAACACTTACAGGAATGCAGGAGGTGTTAATCTGTGTCTTGCAGGTGGTAGTAAGTAGTGGGATACCGTAGTGCTCCAAAACATTTGCGTGGGACCTTTTTGATAGGGGCGTTCTCACGCAAAAATATTTGGGATTTCAGGGTCTCCACGCAAAAACGTCTACAATATTTTCAGCACCGAGACAAAGGCTAGGCTCTTTTCTGGGCTCCTGGCAATGTACTCGTGCATGGTAAATGTTGCACGCAAGCATGTTGCACTGTGCTTGTGCGTTGGCAACGCTTCAATCCTCGCGTGAAATCCATCGTCGGCCTGGGGATCGCACTCATGGCGGACAGCACTTGTTGTCCCGGACGCATTTAGTTGCGTAAGACGTTCATACGGAGGCTGGGGTACCCTGAATGTGCGCTTGCATGTTTTCTTTGATGTCGCAAGGCCGTGAAACGAGAGCATGTTGGCCTGAATGCAGTACAACTGTCACCAGGCAGTACAGCATCTGGGCTTCCAGAGCAGCTCAGCTCAAATCCCCATTGAGAATGCCTGCAGACCCATCTCTTCATTGCTGGGTTCGTTCTAGGGCATCAAAGACAACAGGGGGGACCTTGATAATGCTTTGTAGAAGCTCTGACCTGCCTACGCAAAAATATCATGATCTGTGCTGCGCTCACGCAATTTTTTTTGATTATTTTGAGGCCCACGCAAACACTTGGGGGGCAAATATTTTCGAGCAGTACGGGGCAGCATGTAATTCATGGGACATATTGTTACATTGTTACATCTACGCTCGCTCCACCATGAGCGGCGTACACTTAAGGCTTACTACAGTGGAGGCACCCGCCTCCTGAACACGACCTATATGTCCTGGCTCTTCAAATCACTACCTCCAGCCCTATGGGACATAATTGTTCTGTGAAGTGAAGTGATTTCAAAGCAAAGAAGGGACGCGGCCAATGCTAACTACCATCTATCCCTCCATCTTCTATGTCTATCTATCTTGGCTTGCTGACACTGATTTCTGCACTGCCGGACAGATGAATATTACTTTGAGTGTCCACTTTCAGGTACAAAGAGAGGGAGACCATGTCAGGACCTGGTCAACAGCCAGGGCCAATGTCATGACCTAGAAGGATGCTGGATGTTGAATGGATGTTGACTGGATGTTAACTGCAGAGGTAGAGTGGCTCACTTGGCTGACACTGCAGTTGGTAAATTGCTGACTGATATAAACAAATTATTACATATGGTATATATGTGGTCAGTCAATGTAACTATAGCGAGGATCAGTCGGCAATCGGGTTTGGGGGTACTTTACAAACAGAGGCTCATAAGTACCTAGCCCTCTGAATGGAGCTGTGACGTGCATGCAAGAGGAAATTGGAAGCATATTGCTTTCAGTATCAGTACTCACCACTCAAACCAGCCCAGTGGGCCCTGTGCCCAAGAACCACTGTTGTAAGACCTTCCCTGCCACTGGCAGCAACCATCACCACCACCACCACAGCCGCCTTTGCACCAGTTGCCGTCCTCGCCACTGCGGTTGCAGCAGGAGTACAAGGGGGGGACGTATGGTACACTTAGATCAGGGCGTGTGAGAGAGAGAGAGTGCATGCCCCGCATTGCTTCACATAAGTGACCCTTAACACAGACAAAATCTTTCTCCAAATTCCCGCTTCAAGACTGTTTCAGTTCCATGTGCCAGGATGCGTTAAGAATGCCTGCAGACGGATGCAGAGGAAGCATGGAACCTGTTACGTGATGTAAGGAGGGGGCAAAGGCGGCCACTGATCAAAAGCAGGGCATCCAATACATACTTACCACTGGAACAAGCTCTGAGGGCCCTCTCCCCAGGAACCGCTGTTGTAGGACCTTCCTTGCCACTGGCAGGTGGACACCACCACCACTACGGTGGTACGACTACCACCACCACCACCACAGCCGCCCTTGCACCACTGACGGTCACCACCACTGAAGTTGCAGCAGGATTGAAACAACTAAGGAATCCAGTAAAGTACTGCTTCTGCAGGGCTGCAACCTGACATGCAGATGTACTCACATATAGCAAGGAACGAGGGGTTACAAGAGGGGTTGAAAGATGGTCCGCAGTGATGACAACAGTTATGCCAACTGAACTTGAACAGGTTAGCAGGGGCATGCAACACTTACCACTGGAACCGGCCCTCAGGGCCCTGGGCCCAGGAACCGCTGTTGTAGGACTGTCCTTGCCACCAGCAACCGGACCCATGGTGTAGAACACGGGCAGCGTGGATGGCAGGGGCTGCTGAGAGAGCCAGCAGCAGACCGGCCCACAGGACCAGCGCACTGGTGCCACGAGCCATATGCATGTTTATTCAGAGACGGGCGCCTTCCAGAACAGTGGCCCAGTAGTTTTGCTGGCAGCAGCAGTGCTTGGTTGGCTGGTCGAGAGCACGCACGATGCGGGCAACCTGCTGGGACACCCAAGCAGACAGCAGGGATTGAGACTAAGCCACAAGCTTCTTTGAGGGACATCTACCAGCAGTAGAGCACCGCTGTGGAACGGCATTGGAAGTACGGCCCTCAGAAATCCGCGTTAGAGATACAGTCGGTAGGTACAGTTGCCAGAAATATATTGGCTGCAACCACAGTGATTATAGACAGGTATGCCTCTTATTCTCACTCACCTCAGTGGATATGTTACCACCCCCTTACGTTGGTCACGTCGCGAATGATGTTCTCTGCTTCTCCTGATCAATGAAGTCCGAACAGTACGGAGGAGAATACTCTGAGTGCACAGCTGCTACTGAGTGGGGACTTCGAAAGTAGAGATGTGCTGGAACAGGTGGCTCTGCAGACGAAAGATGTGGTCTTATAGGTTTGACTCGAGCTTTATAATGCTAATGCAAATAGATGATGTGCACCTGCTTTGTAGTAGATGGCAGGTGGATCACACTGCGCTCAACATCGGGAAGTGTGACTTCCGGTGTGAGGAGTGACATAGCAGTGACACTTCTTCTAACATCTTCTTACTCTAGCCTGCTGGCTAGCATGCCCTATCTAAAAGAAATTGGCTAAATCAAAAGGCTCACCTGCAGCTCATAAGCTCAAAACTCGCATGTATTGGACCAAGTCTCAAGTTCCGCATCTGAGCAGTGCCACTTTCCGGCACCAAGACCCTAGCTAAGATAAGACCCTTTGAACCCGTTAAGCTTTAGTCGTGGAGCTCCTCCGTGGTATCGCCGTGGTCGCCTTGCTTGTACTTGCAGGTTTGCTATGGCGACCAGGGCAGCTTGCAAGTCCGCATTGCTTCCGCCTTCTTCCGTACCCAATGTTGCAGGGGGTGTTCGAAGTGCTTACTTGTTTATCCATAAACGCTGGCATGTCAACTGCAATGCATTATCATTTGCAGGCGTTGTGCACTTACTCCTCCTGCTCCTGCTCCTGCTCCTGCTTCTGCTCCTGATGTTGCTGTTGCCCTTGCTGGTGCACTGCACTATCTGCCCAATGTCCTGCTGCATGCTGCTATCAATCAAGCCCCTGCAGCAGGCAGTAATATGCAGTGTATGGTGGTGGCAACACCAATCCACGAATATTCCAGGGGCCCGTCAGTGAATGGTTTAATGCAGTACTTCCAGCTGTCAATGGTGCAAGTTCATGAAATCGAATCAGACCCTACGTGTAGTAGCCCCCTTGGGTTGAGGAGCCGGGTCTCTGGCTAGTGCTGTGACGGTAGCATACAGGCCAGTCCCTGATGTCCCCACAGCAATCACCATCGCATCTATATAAGCCTGCACTTCCATGAAATGCACCCGGCAGGTGGAGCTGCAATCGTTAGGGCAGTTAGATAAAAAGAAGTCGTGAAGCGCGTACAGGGTTTGTAGTGGTTGGATGGCATCGTGGTACACAGATGTTACACTTCAGGTGGGCGCAGCAATATAAGCCCTCCAGTGTTTTCCAAATACTAGGAGGGAGGCTCTAACCGACCCCCATTGGGGCAGTGGAGCTTTTGGGTGCTTTTGACCTAGCTGCTGGACCTCATGTCTAGGCATATGTTGTCATGCATATCAAAGACAACCCGTATTTTTCCCACCTCGCTGTACTTTGTGACAGCTGGAGGTGCGGGGCCTATGGCACTTTTTGCTAGTGGCATATCATGAATGGTAAGAATGAGGTCCTGGTTGTCATCAAAGGGTGTGGTCAGCATCTGTGTTGGGCTGTCTTGATTGACTGCCCAAGGAACAGGGGTATTGCAATTAAGGGAAACATAGGGGGCATTCTGCTGTTTGAATCAAGGGGGTACAGGGTAAACGACGGGTATGCACCACCAGGTACCTGGTCGTGCAGTAATGCTCCACAGTACAACTAAGAGCCTAAATTGGTCTCGAATAGCAGGATCCGGCGGAGTATGGACAGAAAGCAAAAGGTCAAATGTCATTTACATCATTAATAAATAGGTACCAGATCGTCTTAGTTTGAAACCACTAAGCGGGCCTTATTTGGCATGCAATTTGCAACCAAACTACTTAGTCCCAAGTGTCCATAAGCTCAAACAACATATGCCTCTTATTCTCAACAGCATCCCGTTCCAGTGTTGAATCTGGAAGCCATTGCTTCTGATCTGAGGTATGCACACCACCCCCATAAAAGGCAATAAACTTACTTTTTGCCATGCAATCACATCCATGCACCTATCATTGCGAAATCTGCCGAGTAGACTGGGCTGTGCCTGTAACTGCTTTATTTGGCGACGTAGCTAGGAGACTCCCATGCCATCTGCAGAGAAGAGCCTCACTCGCTTGTACCAGCTTGGACCCCATACACACAATGTGCTATCAGCAAAACAGCATAACAACCGGCAACCAGACCACAACACTACTGCACCAATGATCGCTGCTCAGCCGGAAAAGAAAAAAAGGACCCATAGCCTTGGCAAAACATTAACCCACTACTTGAGAGATAGAGCGACATTGCAAAGTAGCCAAACCCAGCGCCTGCACAATGAACATACTAAAGCCACAGATGTTTATGACGCTACAGACGGTGCCAGCAAGTGGCAACCTGGATTTATTAATCAACACAGCCAGTGCACTCTACCAAATGCCTAGAGGAAGGCCATTGCCAGGGTCTGATGACACCCAGTCACATGGCAAACAGATCTCAGTGGTGTTGCACCCATGGTCTTGTGCAAGCCGCACAGACCATAGCTGTGAGCTGGCACCATTGATTGAAGCATGAGCAGCACTACAGCACTTTGCGGCCCCATCCACCACTCCCACTCCCACCACTCCCACCACCACCAGGAGCATTGGGGCCACTGTCACCACCACCACAGCCGCCCTTGCACCACTGGCCATCACCACCACTGCAGGTAAGGAGGTAAGGTGAGGGGATCAGCAAAAGCAGGAGCAAAGTGGAACGATGGGCTTAGCATCAGGCAAGCATCAGAAGGCAACAGATAGACGCCCGGCCATCCGGCAGCAATGACAGCAGCAGGAACGCAGAAGGTGTGAGTGGTTGCCTCAGTGCAGGTGGTGAGTAAGTGTTAGGATACTAGGAACAGCAAGTAATCCATCCTAGATGTAATAAGTCTACCTCGTCTTGTCAACACTGTTTTCTGCAGTCAGATGTTTTAGTGAGTGTCCTCTTTTGAGATACAGAGAGAGCCCCCATGTCAGGACCTGGGCCAGAGCTAGGGCCTATGTCGCGACCTTTAAAGATGCTGCATGTCCTCAGGATAGTCTGCACTATTAGGCGGTTCAATTGGCTGATACTAACAGATCATTACATATGGCATAGATGTGGTCATTCAATATAAACATAGTCAGGATCAATGCATAGCTTGGGGGTCGGTGCATGCTTTATATCCAGAGGCTCATGGGTACCTAGCTCTGAATGGAGCTGTGACATGTATGCAGGAGGAATCAGGTAGCATATTGCTTCAGTACCAGTACTCACCACTCAAACCACCCCTGTGGGCCCTGTGCCCAGGAACCGCTGTTGTAAGACCTTCCTTGCCACTGGCAGCCACCACGGCCACCACCACCACCACCACAGCCGCCCTTGCACCAGTGTCCGCCTTCCCCGCTGAGATTGCAGCAGGAGCACAAAAGGGGATGGTTCACTTAGACCAAGGCTGGTTCAAACTAGATGCATGCCTTGCATTGCTTCTTCATAAGACTTGTGAAACGGACAAATGTTTTCTAAAATTTTAGCTTCAACATTGTTCAGTTCCATTTGCCAGGATGCATCAAGGATGTGTACAGATGGATGCAGCAGATGTAGCAGGAAGCATGCAACTTGCCGTCTGAGATGTAGGGAAGGGCTTAAGCAACTGATAGTGCCAAGCAATTTAATCAATACTTACCACTGGAACGAGCCACGTGGGCCCTGTGTCCAGGAACCCCTGTTGAAGGACCTTCCTTGCCACTGGCAGGTGACCACCACCACCACTACGGTGGTACGACCACCGCCACCACCACCGCCACCACCACTACAGCCGCCCTTGCACCACTGGCCATCACCACCACTGAAGTTGCAGCAGGATTGAAACAAAGAAATCTTAATCTACTGCTTCTCCATGCATCTTGCTTGTCATGCAAATGTACTCACATGTAGCATGAGGGATCAAGGGGTTGTGGAAGGGATTGAAAGACTATTTGCAGCGACTGGCAACAGTTATGCCAACTAACAGGGTAGCAGGGACTATGGTACTTTTTGCTATGGCATATCATGAAATGTAATGATACTAGCAGGGCCGCATGCAACACCTACCATTGGAACCGGCCCTCAGGGCCCTGGGCCCAGGAACCACTGTTGTAGGACTGTCCTTGCCACTTGCAACCGGACCCATGTAGAACACGGGCAGCCTGGATGGCAGGGGCTGCTGAGAGAGCCAGCAGCAGACCGGCCCACAGGACCAGCGCACAGATGCAACGCGCCATATGCATATTCAGAGATGGACGCCTGCCCTTACAGTGACCAAGATTCGCAGGCAGCAGCGGGTTGGCTGTCGTAGCAGTGCTTGGTTGGCTGGTAGAGAGCACGTGCAACCTGATGGGGCACCCAAGCACACATGAGTGATTGCGTGTTAAGCCAAAAGCTTCTTTGAGGGACGTCTACAAGCCTCAAAGACGTCTACAAGCAGCACAGCACCGCTGTACAACTGGCTTTGAAATAACACCCTCAGAAGCTCGCGTCAGGTACACAGTCGGTAGGTAGACTTGCCAGAGTATATTGGCTGCAACCACGGCATGTTTGCACAAGGACTATTGACAGCATGCTTTTTGACATCCGATAGTACGCTTCGTATCCTCACCTCAGTGGTTAGGTTATCAAGCCTTACGATGGTCACGTTGCCAATGATGTTACCTGCCTTTCGCGACCCAATGATGTTACCTGCCTTTCGCGACCAACGAAGTCCGAACACTATGAAACAAAACGTTCTGAGTGCACGACTGCTACGGGTAAAGTTCCAAAGTAGAGATGCGCTGGAACAGGTGGCTCTGCAGACGAAAGGTGTGGTTTTATAGGTTTGACAAGAGCCTTATAGTGCTGATACAATTATATGACGTGCACCTGCTTTGTAGAAGATGGCAGGTGGATCACACTGCGCTCATTCGACTCAACATCGGGAAGTGTGACTTCTGGTGTGAAGAGTAACCAGATAAGTGACACTTCTTATAACATCTTCTTATCCTGGCCTGCTGGCTAGTTACCCTATATAAAACAAGTCAATTAGATAAAGTACATCATCTGCAGTTCATAAGATCAAACCTCACATATATTGGACCGAGTCTGAGCTTCCGCATCTCAGCAGTGCCACTTTCCGGCAACAAGACCTTCGAACCCGTAAAGCTATACTCATGGAGTCCTTCCGTGCTGTCGCAATGGTCACGTTGCTTGTACTTGCAGGTATACTATAGCGACCAGGGCAGCTTGCAGTTCGGCATTGCTTCCGCCTTCTTGTGCACGCAGCGTAGAGGGTGTCCGAGTTGCTTGTTTGATTGAAATATACACGCTGACTTGCTAGCTGCACTCCGTTATGCTTTGCAGGCTCCCAATGCAGTTCTGGACGTCCTATGAAGCCCTCTCCCCAAAGAGACCTCCAACAGCTGGGCTACGTACCCCAGGGTTGCCAAGGCCTCACAGTCCAAGTCTCAGGAAACTATGGCTTTGATAACTACAACAACCCCATCGTCTATGGCACGGTCACACTCAGCAACCCGAACACCTTCGATATGCCCATCGGCAGCGTCAAGGTGCAAGTTAGCAACAACATCCCCGTGGCTCCCCTTTTCACGACTGCCAACTGTGCATCCAGCGTCGTTCCTGCCAACCCTATACCCTACCAGCTAGGCACCACCGTGTGCAGCTACCAGGTGTCCCTCCCCACCAATGGCATTGCATCAGGATTCAGCAGCTGGCCCAGTGTCATGGCAACAGCTACCATTGGAATGAGCAACGCTCAGTGCGGCAGTGGAGTCACATACATCTAAGCTCTCCTGAGGGTATAGACAGTGCAATCAGCGTCCAATGCAGCATCCAAGATGCTTATGGTGATACTATACATTTTGAGATTCACTGAAATGATTATAGTAGGGCCTCAGCCGCGCATGTGTAGGCACTCAGTACTTGCCCGTTCGTTGTGTGGCACGGGTGCGGTGGCCTCATTTCAGGAAGTCTTAGTGGATGGATAAGAAGTTTGGCCGCTTCCTTGGCAGAGAGACCTTGAACTTTGCATAGATCTAGCATGTTCTCGCCCGCCATCCAGTGAGTGAGGGCCATGCATACATGCCGCAATGCATGTTCGTATGTATGCATGACCAGCAGTGATTTTTAGGTATGCCGTATATGCTACTTCTCAGCCTTTATAGCATCGCACACCGTGTTGACACATCATTCCAGCATGCCCCCTAGCAGAATTGGCGCAAGCCCTGCATCTGAAGCTGAGAAATATCAAGTTGGAACAAGGGCATTGTGCTATTTGCTGTGCTAGTGCGTGCGAAAACGTTGTTTGCTGCAGCTGCCTTATATATTTGTTGTTGTTTAGTTGTTATTCCTTGATTGCACACCACTCATCACCCTCCTATGATAACAAGTCTAGATGTAATCACTGTTCTTGCCAAGTGTGTGTTTTGGTCCATGGATGAGTGTATCTCCTCGGGCGCCTTCCCTGATTTTGGAGAAAGCGTATAACTTAATGAGCAATACTTTACAACCATATTTGCTGAATATGCTGATGTCATACTGCCAGTGCGGCACTCAGTGCTGGATGTACATTTCGATCGGATGGCCGATGGCAGCGGTCCGGCCGACGACCTCTCAAGCACCCAACCAATCAACAATCAGCGGAGCAACAACTACAGCAACCGACTTCTAGCCACCTCGCCTCAATAGAACTTCTCTTTTACAGCAATAACAGTTTCACTAACCAGCAGCCTGTACTTGAGCATGCACAACCCGTGCCTCCATGCAATTTGATAATTGAGCAACAAAACAACACGGGAGTACATACATACTGCAGGTTATGAGAAGTTTCACAGCTCACATGCAACATCATATAATGCAGCAGCAATGTGGAGCCTAAACAACAGCGAGCTGGCATGCACAGCAGTAGTACCACATCAATCATGCGTCTGCATGTCACAGTGCGGTACTGTAATCTGCTACCAGCGCATGGTGGGCAGCACAGTGTCATATATGTATCCGCTCTGGGGATACATACATGCATGCCACTGCTCTGTGTATCTTAGCAACGCACTAAAAGCAGCTGCTGCTGGGGTTACACATACAGAGCCACTCCACATATTTGCAGTCAGAACCATATCAACATCTAGGCAGCGCAATGCAAGGATTCAAATGCTAGCCTTTGATTCCTGCTTCCTGAAATTACCACAGGTCCATCCCACAGCACCAAGTGTGCCACTCCACCACCACCTCGCTCCACAACTAGCTTGCAGCAAGGCAGCGCAATGCAAGGATTCAAATGCTAGCCTTTGATTCCTGCTTCCTGAAATTACCACAGGTCCATCCCACAGCACCAAGTGTGCCACTCCACCACCACTTCCACAACTAGCTTGCAGCAAGGCAGCTCAATGCAAGGATTCAAAGTCTAGCCTTTGATTCCTGCTTCCTGAAATTACCACAGGTCCATCCCACAGCACCAAGTGTGCCACTCCACCACCACCTCGCTCCACAACTAGCTTGCAGCAAGGCAGCGCAATGCAAGGATTCAAATGCTAGCCTTTGATTCCTGCTTCCTGAAATTACCACAGGTCCATCCCACAGCACCAAGTGTGCCACTCCACCACCACCTCGCTCCACAACTAGCTTGCAGCAAGGCAGCGCAATGCAAGGATTCAAATGCTAGCCTTTGATTCCTGCTTCCTGAAAATACCACAGGTCCATCCCACAGCACCAAGTGTGCCACTCCACCACCACTTCCACAACTAGCTTGCAGCAAGGCAGCGCAATGCAAGGATTCAAAGTCTAGCCTTTGATTCCTGCTTCCTGAAATTACCACAGGTCCATCCCACAGCACCAAGTGTGCCACTCCACCACCACTTCCACAACTAGCTTGCAGCAAGGCAGCGCAATGCAAGGATTCAAAGTCTAGCCTTTGATTCCTGCTTCCTGAAATTACCACAGGTCCATCCCACAGCACCAAGTGTGCCACTCCACCACCACCTCGCTCCACAACTAGCTTGCAGCAAGGCAGCGCAATGCAAGGATTCAAATGCTAGCCTTTGATTCCTGCTTCCTGAAATTACCACAGGTCCATCCCACAGCACCAAGTGTGCCACTCCACCACCACTTCCACAACTAGCTTGCAGCAAGGCAGCGCAATGCAAGGATTCAAAGTCTAGCCTTTGATTCCTGCTTCCTGAAATTACCACAGGTCCATCCCACAGCACCAAGTGTGCCACTCCACCACCACCTCGCTCCACAACTAGCTTGCAGCAAGGCAGCGCAATGCAAGGATTCAAATGCTAGCCTTTGATTCCTGCTTCCTGAAATTACCACAGGTCCATCCCACAGCACCAAGTGTGCCACTCCACCACCACCTCGCTCCACAACTAGCTTGCAGTTGTCAGGTGAGCATGAGCGGCGCGGAGTGCTTCCTTATACCTCTCTGGTGACCAATTCCGTCTATACTGCTCAAGATGCATGCGGCTGTCCCGTTGTGCATTATCTGTTTCCTGTGCCTTGGCCTCTCGTTCTTGTACTGCTGCTGCTGCTGCTGACGCCTTCTCCTTCCGTTGCTTCTTCAGGACCAATAACAAGAGGCCTTTCAGGTTTAATCCCCCATATCCCTCAAGGTATATGTGTTCTTTGGGTGCGCGGTTATTATTACCTACAGAAAACAACAGGCCAGGCCACAATCCCTCAGTACAAAACGATGACACAATCTATGTCTCACCATATCAAAGTGTTGCCGTCTACATAGCGGTCAAACAAGCAGCAGGAGAGGGTGGGGTTAACAGCCGGTCAGATAATGGTCCAGGCTTTCATGTAGTCTCACGACACCCATATGTGTGGTCCCTGCAAGGTTTTGGTGAAATATAAGCAGGTCGCAACCTACCTGCATGTTCGCAGAACTCCGTGAGAGTCACGCCACCGTCCTCTGATAGCAGGCATTCTTTACAGCTGCATTGGATATTTCCATCTTCCCTAAACTTCCCCTTCAGGTAGCAGCTCTTACGGGCACCTGCCCCCTTGAGATGGTACACATCAATACCTAACACAGCAACATTGGATATTGTCTTGTGTGCGCCAAATGTGCAAGATTTGGCGGGAGAAAGATCAAGAAAGACCACTTCAATAGAGCTGTGTAGCACTCGAGCATGAATCCAACCGATGTTTTTAGTGGGGTCGGGGTGGGTAGCTACAAGAGAAAGAAAGACAGAGACTGCTGACAAATCCTATTGATGTATGGGTTGTGGAGGTGGAGCTCATATAAACAAGAGTTTTTACATACTATGTAAGGGAAATCCTAATAGGACAAACCCTATTACAGTAAAGTAAAGCTGATGCATACCTTCAAAATGGTAATAATGGCTTTATATCAGATGACCAGACTTGTGCTGCTGCCCTCTGATTTGGTAACTTTTCACAGACCAATGGTAGTTGAAAAGATGCTTATCCACAATACCATGTTTACCTGTCAAGGCACCTGATTTCATTATCCTCTTAATGGTAAATGGCGTAGGGAGTTCAGTCCTACCACTGCTCCAGACTTTCTTCACGATGTCGTTTGCGTTCCTCCACACTGGCCCTGTTGGCGCTGCTGGTTCTGACACTGGGGCAACTGTCACTGCTGGCACTGCAGGGGCATTTGCCACTGGTAGCACTGCTCTGGCTGTTGGCACTTGTACTGCTATGCCCCTGAAAAGAACAAAAGAGTTGCATGAGTACAATTCTTGCCTGTTATCTCCATGAATCATGCTCTTCGCACACTCATGTGCTTGTGCTGTTGGTGTGTAAAAAGGCTTGGCGTGGGCAATGAAAACAATGTAAGGTCTCATCATCATAATCTGAAGTTGACCTCCAGATCCCCTTCTGCCCAACCCCCTTCCCCTTCTGCACACACTCAAAGGAACACGCGAATGAAGTGCTCCAAGGATGCTCAGAGTACGGTTACAGGTAATGAAAGCAGGGTAGAGTGATGCAACAAGGAACTGCGAGGTCCAAGCAATGCATGCACGACCCAATCAAGTGCCAAGAAATTGGATCCATGCTGTAAGACCAGCCACCTGCACTTCTGGACCCATTGCACCCAGTGATTAATAAAAAGAACTGGACGGCTAAGACCATCATGTCCAGATATAACGCTGCCTCGCGATCCAAACGAACTTGGAAGCTATCCATACAGTGCTTACTTTTTCCCCCAATGATAAAAAAAACAATCCAGCCTCTGAGGCCGCTTCCCTTACTTCTACCTTGGCACAACTCGCTGCTCCTGGTGCAGCCCCTGAGACTGCCTTAGCGCCCTCCTCACCCTCCTACACCACATCTCATGCTGCCCCCAATGCTCCAGCTGGCATTCTGTACTACAGTAGCACACCTTCCTACAACCAGTGCAGACTTTGGTTCTAAGCCCTGCCTCTGACTCCCCACTGAGGTTCGCACAACCAGGGTTTGCACAGCACTTCAACCCCAGATGCTGGGCCTCCTGCAGCAGCACATCTGCCACATGCAGCAACTGCTCCAGAAGCTGCTGCTGGTCCTGAGGTGCTGCTGGTACGTGTGAGCACCTCCGTACCTCCACAGGCCAGACCTTAGCTGATGAAGCCGTAGACAGCCGGTGCTCACTAAAGATGGGGCCCAGTGCCACCTTGAGAGCAGTTACAAACTGTGCCCTGGGGTTCGGAAGCAGGTCTGGGTTGAGAGCAACAGCAGGAGCTGCTACTGGAAAGGATGGACTGCCACCCCCAGCAGCAGCAGCAGCAGGAGGTAGGGGGTGGGTTAGGCCTGAGTTAGCAGCAGTGCAAGGGGCTGTTGCTGGGACACTGGAAGAAGTAGCTGCACTTGCAGCACCACTTGCTCCAGTCACCTTCACAGTAGGTGCCACTTTTGCTGCTGTTCCAGCTGCTGCTCCTTCTGTTTCCTCTGCTGCGCTTCCCGCTGCCGCTCGTTCTGGTGGCACTTAGCTAGTTCAAGCGTTTGCAGGCTCAGCGCGTGTCAGTTACGTTGCCCATCCAGGGACCATAAGCTCTGACGGACAAGTGCAGAGGCCTAAACATCCGGTTCACAAGGCATGTCTACTCTAAGAGCCCCGACCAGCCTCGCCTGAAGCGTGCAAGAAAGTGCTAGAATATCGACTACATAGTATACTTTGTAAAGCGGAGAGATCGATTACATATACTTTGACAGGTATTAGTAGGGTTCCAACTGGGCTTTAAGAAATACCAATCAGGGTCCAACTAAACCCCGCTCCGTTCCGAGAAAGAATCCCACGTCATCAAACACGTCCCACGCATTCCAACCCCAAACACCCAGTTGCAGTCAAAGCACACCACACAGCAGACTGGGTTCAGCGGATGCTTCAATATCTAAAGGCTGAGATGGGTATTAGTGCTTAGCTGATACCATCCATTCATCCACTAAACATCAGAACGGCACTGCCACCGCCATACCAATGGGACTCTACCTGCATGCTGTCTCAAAAGCAAAACCACAGCTCATAACCACCAAACCACAACCATGATGGTGGATGTGCCACAGGACTGAAAGATTCCATGATTCTGCTGCTCTTGACCAATCTTGATCTCCCTCTCCGGTGTACGCAGCTGCGGCCCAAAAACGCCCACATAACTCTGCCATATAATGCAAGGCAATGTCTCGCCTGCAGCCTGCCAATCGCCGGACTGTTGTTATGCCCCATAGGTGGCAAGCGGATGTGACTTCCTGCCGATTTGGCTGCTGCCAATAAATTGGTGATGATGGTAGTGCCGCTGTCCATTCTACCTATGCTGCCGTCTTCTCTCATTCTGCAGTATCCAAATGTATATGATGTGATGCTGCAGCGACGCAGCTGTTATGTTTCTGCTGTTGCTTCCCCTGCTGCAGTTCCTCTGCTGCCACCGCCACCGGCGCTGCTGCTGCTGCTGCTGCTGCTGCCTATCGCAGCGAAGTCTGCTGCTGCCGCCACTGCCATTCTTGCTCCTGTTCCTCCCTCGTCTGCTGCTCCTCCCTTATCTGCTCCTGCTCCTGCTGCTGCTTGATTCAGCTTGGTTGCCAGATGTTGTGGTGGTGGTGGTGCTGGAGTTATCCTCCACCTAGTTCTTAGCTCCTGCAGATCTTCTTCAAAGTGATGTTCATAGTAGATGCTCATCAGATCAGCACATCGTAACCCAGTCTTAGCAGCCCAGGGCAGGTAGCTGTTCCAAAGGATCTGCCGGTCTTCTGTGCTCAGCTTGGTCTGACCTCCAAGCACTGCTAGACCCGTCATCGGCAGCCCCGTCTGTGCACAAGACAAAGCATAACAAAAAAGAAATCACGATTGTGCCATAATTATAAGCACACGAAATCACCATAGGCAAACACAAAATGTCCCAAGCATGTGGCAGAAGGTAGTGAATATGATGCTTTTAGGAGGTGCTTGTCAGGCTTCATAAAGGAGGGGCGGCTCCAGCAGAGCTGCAATACAAAGCAGTACATATGTGCCTGAGTTATGCTGGCAGGCAGTTGGCTACCCATGAAGGGATTGCTCCACCTCGCTGTTTTTGTCACGGCTTGAGGTGCGGGGCCTGTGGCCCGTTTTGCTATTGCCTAACATGGAACGTGAAATGCCCAAAGAGTTGGCTATACCTTTGGAGCCAAGCAGCATCTAGGCCGTCATAAACTTCTGATGAGATGGGTGCAGAGGCGCCCCAAACTATGTATAATGATATAGAAGAGAAGCTGCAAGCTGCTATCAGCAAGCCCTTGTGCCACACAATAAGAAGCAGCAGGTTAACATACATAGGATACAATGCACAGCTGCCAATGCTCCCATAACCACCCGCCTCTGAACCCTCCAACCCTAAAGGAAGCGCTACTGTGACATAGGGGCCATTCTCTCCCGCACTGTAAGCAAGCCAACCTTTGCACCCCTGAAGCAAAGCATCGCCTCATGGCCTGTACCCACCTGCACAAACTCCAGTGCCTTCAGTGCTAACTCCCCAAAGACATTGGTGTGGCAGTCAAACAACACGTGCCAGAAATCATGAACCTACAGGGGAGACATAGCGCAGTGCAAGTAGGTCAGTGTGTTACTCCCTCCTTCCACAGAAAGTAAAAACTTCCTTGATTACCAGCCCCAACATCTTCTACTGCTGCAACATGGCTCCCCCTTCCTTTCCAAGCTGACTCTTAGCTCTCTACACATCTCACACATCCCACCATCCACTCTGCTACAGCCATGTAAGGGCAGTCAAGAAGGGTTGCAATGTCAATCTGCTCCCTGCCCATGCGCGGCTCAAGCCGGTAAACTTCCCAGCATGGCCACTCGCACTGTCATCATTGTGCACTCCCCCCCCCCCCTCCTTCCAATCATCCCTCCCTGTCGTGCTCTTTTTGGCTGCTGTTCCGCTTCTTATTCCTAAAGTCCAAGAAGTCTTATGATCTCCAATACTCTCATGCAGCCTACCTACCGCCTAGTAATACCAGCTGCACAAGCTATGCATACATCACCCCACCCCCTACCTTTCACCCTCCTCCCCTTCCCCTTCTAGCATATACTCCTTGCTGATTAAGCTTCCAAAGCCCCTGCAAGTTGTTGTAAGCCTCTGTCAACCACAACACATCAAGAGCGGCTTAACATCCTGCAGCTTAGTATCCTGCTTCATTACTGCCCAGTCCATTTTGTAGGCGTCGCCCACAGGTTTCTTGCCACACCTTGCTGCTGCTCAAATACAGGTCTGTCCCTCGCCTCTTATTATCCACTTTTCCAGTAAGGTTTCCTCATGTCTCCTTCGAACCATCTCTCCCTCCTCTGCTTCCCTCCCTCTGGCTCGGCCCCTCCACCTCCCTTCCCCTCGCTCCATCCCTACACTGCCTCCACTCTCACTTGACCCCACTTCCTCCCTCCCTCCCTCTCCCTACCTCCCTTCCCTCGCTTTCGCTTGACCCCCCTGCCCGCCCGCCATCTCCCTTGACCCACCCCCATACCTCCCTCTGGCTTGACCCCTCTCCCTTCCCCCTCTTGCTTCACCCCCATACCTCCCTCTGGCTTGACCCCTCTCCCTCCCCCCTCTTGACCCACCCCCATACCTCCCTCCCTCTGGCTTGACCCCTCTCCCTCCCCCCCTCTTGACCCACCCCCATACCTCCCTCCCTCTGGCTTGACCCCTCTCCCTCCCCCCTCTTGCTTCACCCCCATACCTCCCTCCCTCTGGCTTGACCCCTCTCCCTCCCCCCTCTTGCTTCACCCCCATACCTCCCTCTGGCTTGACCCCTCTCCCTCCCCCCTCTTGACCCACGCCCATACCTCCCTCCCTCTGGCTTGACCCCTCTCCCTCCCCCCCTCTTGCTTCACCCCCATACCTCCCTCCCTCTGGCTTGACCCCTCTCCCTCCCCCCTCTTGACCCACCCCCATACCTCCCTCCCTCTGGCTTGACCCCTCTCCCTCCCCCCTCTTGACCCACCCCCATACCTCCCTCCCTCTGGCTTGACCCCTCTCCCTCCCCCCCTCTTGCTTCACCCCCATACCTCCCTCTGGCTTGACCCCTCTCCCTCCCCCCTCTTGACCCACCCCCATACCTCCCTCTGGCTTGACCCCTCTCCCTCCCCCCTCTTGCTTCACCCCCATACCTCCCTCCCTCTGGCTTGACCCCTCTCCCTCCCCCCTCTTGCTTCACCCCCATACCTCCCTCTGGCTTGACCCCTCTCCCTCCCCCCTCTTGACCCACCCCCATACCTCCCTCCCTCTGGCTTGACCCCTCTCCCTCCCCCCCTCTTGCTTCACCCCCATACCTCCCTCCCTCTGGCTTGACCCCTCTCCCTCCCCCCTCTTGACCCACCCCCATACCTCCCTCCCTCTGGCTTGACCCCTCTCCCTCCCCCCCTCTTGACCCACCCCCATACCTCCCTCCCTCTGGCTTGACCCCTCTCCCTCCCCCCTCTTGACCCACCCCCATACCTCCCTCCCTCTGGCTTGACCCCTCTCCCTCCCCCCTCTTGACCCACCCCCATACCTCCCTCCCTCTGGCTTGACCCCTCTCCCTCCCCCCTCTTGACCCACCCCCATACCTCCCTCTGGCTTGACCCCTCTCCCTCCCCCCTCTTGACCCACCCCCATACCTCCCTCTGGCTTGACCCCTCTCCCTCCCCCCTCTTGCTTCACCCCCATACCTCCCTCCCTCTGGCTTGACCCCTCTCCCTCCCCCCTCTTGACCCACCCCCATACCTCCCTCCCTCTGGCTTGACCCCTCTCCCTCCCCCCTCTTGACCCACCCCCATACCTCCCTCCCTGTGGCCTCAATGGTCTCTCCCCCTCTTCTCCCCTCCCCTCCCCATCCCCTCCGCTCCCTCTCCCCTCCTCCTCGCTCTCCCCCTCCCCTCGGCCTTCCCTCTCCCTTGCCGACAGTAGTTGGTATCTCAACCGTCCTTTTGCCGCAGCCTTATCTCTTTAAATGACCTTTCCCACCATAACCTGTCCCCTTTCAACCCCACCCTTCCCACACCACCCTCGTCCCCTACCTGCCCTCTCACCTCCCTAGCTCTGGCCACCACATAAGCCAGTTCTTCATCATCAATGAACCTCACAGGAGGTCTATCATCTGCCTGGAACCCCCTGGTGCCCATGAAGTCAGCATAAGAACGACCAAATGTCCTTAAGGGCAGGTCCCAGCAATGATCAACTGAAGCACTCTGGGGAATCAACACAGCAAAAGAGAAAGTTTACACTCAATCTGCAGCAGGCTTGAAGGAACAATAGGAGTGCTAGCAGATTGAGGGGTTTTGTTTGAAAGGGGCAGCAGTACAGTGTGCTGGAGGTCTGAAGGCATCTTAACAAAATAGGGGTTCCAAGTGCTTCCTAGGAACACATAGGAACCATTCACAACACAACATAAGTTTGGGACCAAGGGCACAGTCCGTTATGTAGCTCTCTGCCTCAGCTATAGTACCGGTATTTCCCACTTTGATTCCGCTAATTGTGTTCTGTGCTTGCTGTCACAAATCCCACTGGATGGTTCCATTCAAATCCAGCAACGACCTCTTACATACCATGCTTGAAGCATGGCATGCATTGATGATGATGCGGCTGTCACATAAGGTCCCAAAAACGGCCTTTGCAAAAGAAACAATACTGCTTGGCCTATGGCCTTTCAGATGCTACTGATGAGACTGAGGCAGGAGTCCTCATACAAAGCAACTCCTTCAAGCTGCCTGCACAATCCTGCCGACCTCCACTTCTATGTCAGCCTTGACATAGCACTGTTACAATTGCACTGCAAGCCACTAGGGAGAGTAGTTTTGGTAGCGCTCCTTACCGTGATCCTTGGTCGTTCTTGCAGTATGAGTCTTCCTGTGGCATTGTCCCTCATCCTGTCCCTCATTGCCACCACAGGTCCTAAACCCCAGGTCTCACCCACTGTGGCCACCAGGTCAGCACGAGCAGGCCTGCAGGAGGAACATAGCTCTCTGTCTTACTGTATGCATGAACCTGTGAAGATAAGGAAGATGCATTTGCATACTGCAGGAGGACCATCCTGACTCGTGATATGTATGGAGCATGCTGGTATAGTCATGTCCATAGGAGCCTCATGGCCATAAGGTTGCAGTGTGCCTGTATGCAAGTGTGTATGACTTGTCATGGTCCAGATAAGTAGTGGCAGGAGATGCATAAGGTGGCACTGAAGCATGTGTTGCTTGGTTAGATAGTGGTTCCTTGTCAGAATGCATGCAGGGAACGTCTACATGTGTTACATGAGGTGCCTGCAAACTCCTGACGTACAGAGCTGTTGCTTGGAGCACAGTAATAGATCATATGAGGCATGGGTTTGAACAATTAAGAAGGGCAAGCATGTGGTGGTCCTTTCAAGCAAACTAGATAGTGGCTCCTTCTCAGGAGGACCACACCAGTAGAATATCATTAACAGGCCACTATGCATTCCCCTATCCATACTGCTTCACCTTTTGCTAGCTGTTGACAAAAACGTCAGGGAGAAGCAAGTGAGCAACATGCTACTGTGGTTGGCAGCATGCTACTGAGTGCAGATCAGATAACAGGCGATCTCCCATGCTGCCAGATATAGTGCCATGGGCCCAGGAGCTGCAGCTGTGACCCATGGGCTAGGATGATGCACAAGCAAGTCAATTTTTAAGTGGCATGTGTCACCTGTCTTTTGAAGGCTGGTATAATAAACAAGGTGCACCCAAAGGACAGAACCATGCTGGTATAGGGAGTAGCCGAATATGACTCGTTGCTGTGGGGGGCACTAACCTGTACAGCGCCCCCAAGGCTGCAAAGAGTGCAACTGCACCTTTCTGGACAGGGTTCAGGCTGGTGTGTGTAGGGTAAAGAGGGACGATCGTGTCACTGCTGCAGGCAGGAACGGGGTTTAGATATGAGCCCCCAGATGCCAGTGGCCAGCACCAGAGTCTTCTGCTCCTGCGACCCTGCTGCTTATACCCACCCGCTGTGCCCGGTGGAGAAGGGCCGTGACTGCGCATGTCTGCTACTCCAGAATATGGCGTGTGTAGGTAGCGGTGGAACATGAAAGGTTGCAGACGCATGGGTTGCCATATGGTGGCTCACGGTTGCAAGATGGCGTACTAGATGGCTCTGGAGCTGACTGCATATTGCAAAGCTTTGGGTCGGCGCCATGGTTACAGTCACTATGCAAGGTACAACAACGCTGTCATGCAAGGCTGGAGGGCTTGGACATTCTCAACAAGTCCGTGGCTGGAGGTGCCCTTGTGATAGCTGCAAGCAGAGTCGGTCTTGTGCTCAACGACAATGCAGACTCGGCTCTGTGCGATCTTTTGGTGGCCGTAAAGTGGCTCTACTCAACCGCATGGACTGGCCTCAGGTTCTCGCCAGATAGCCATCACTGGCACACAAAGTGCCTTCTTCCGGAACTGAGTGAAGCACTGAAGCGAGCTATGGCGTGGTCCACACGATCACGAATAGTGACTGCACGAGTGACGAAGTGCCTTCAAAATGGCGCCCGGTGCCTACCCTTTTCTGTTTCAACGGTCAGGCCTGTAATGCAGCCAATGACATTGCATACACAGGTGCGCACTTCCTTAAATATCATTTTTCCACCTCTACCCGAAGCAATGCTGCCGTGTGTTGCTGCCTTCTGCACTAAGCCCAATGTTCAGAGACAGGAAGCTTAAGGGCAATTACGGGACTCGCACTTTCAAAAGGAGCGGTAAAAGGAGTGTAGTTGAAGAGCTACTTGGGAAGGACATAGAACTGGATGCTGCGCCCGAGCAGGCCCCTCCCCCGCCACCATTTCAGCAAGACAGGGGACTGTCGAATGAAGGCGCTGTGAGCGATCAGGATAGCCTGGATGTGGAGCTCGCAGAGGACGACCAGTGGTATGACTGCGAAAGCGAAGATGAGGTGCCAGAAACCTCGCAGCCTAAGCAGAGCTTTGACAACATCCGCAAGCGCATGGTCGACTATTACACCTTGTACGCAAGGGACGTACATGAGCAGGTGTCTTCCCTGCCTCAAGCAGAAAAGACGCTATTTGATACCGTGCTACAGCAGGGAGGTTGCAAATGTCAGGACCCAGCTTGCAGGGGTGGAACTGAAGTAGTCAACCCGTCACCTTTCTCTGCCTATGTGATCACTATGTCCGGCTGTCACCTTGTCCAGCTGCCTGTTCTTCGATGCCGGACATGCTCGGTACACTTTCAGCCCAACCCTTTGCAGCTGGGGTGCTTGCCTGGCAATGTGAATGCATATGAGCCCAGGATCTCTCAAACCCCAGTCCTGTGGTTTCACATGAGCCTGCTGCAGCAGATCGATTCCCTTCAATACTTCGCTAAAATGTCAGCTATGTACAGCACTGCAAAAGCCCTGCAGGATGTCTGGGAGTTCCTGCAACCGCTGAGTGGCCAGGCACAGCAGGTGTGTTCTTGGTGCATATCTTGGTGCACTTCGAGAGCAAGACATGTTTGTATAAGCTGTAATCCCAAAGTTGCTGCCTGCTGACGCACAGTGGTGCCTTTGCAGCTGCCCCAACCAAGACCCAGCTTTGATCAACTCCGCAAGCAGCTTGGAACTGCGGTGCGGGAGTATCAGTACCTTGACACACATGTCAGGACCCTGTGTGAGGGTTTAGCAGACTGGCCTCTTGGAGCTCAGGAGCCATGTGCAGCATGTGCTGGGATACGCAGCACGACAGGCAGCATGCACACCCTCCACTTTGACTGCTGCTTCAAACTCGTACTGTTGAAATGGCGGCAGTACAAGTGGGACTATCCTGCGCCCCCCAATCGGCGCTTGTTTGCTGATAATGCAGAAGTGCAGCGGTTTGAGGTGGCTTCACAAGGATACCTGCAGCATCAAGGAACAGGTATGGAAGGCCAGAGGTAGCTGTTTACTTGCTGTGAATAACTGCTCAGCCCAAATCACACAATGCTAAAAGCTGCTGTAGCAGATGGCATGCATCATGCAAATTGAATTCTTTCTGATATAAGAAGATTGACATGCCCTTGCCACCTCCATGGCAGTGGAAATGACTGCTACTAGCTGCTTGAATACTGTCTCTTTAACAAAACCGCCCCTGACTATCCCATGACTTCTGAAGGGTTCCAACGTTGCCAGTGGTCAGTTTGAGTCCCCTATGGATGTGCATTGCAGGCCGGGCCGGGCAACGAGAAGCGCAGCAGGAAGAGATGGATATAGATGGCAAGGAGGAGCCCCGGAAGGGGGAAGAAGACGCAGAGTATGCAGAGATCACAGCTCAACTTGAAACCTCGGGTCCCTGCTCAGAGTTCAAAGCGGATACTGTAGTTGCCCGGGATTCAGCAAGGGTAAGAAATAGGATATTACTAAGTGATAGTCTCCTTACCAGCTGCTTGAAGATGTGGGCATGTCGATCTGGGCAAGCTCCTTGGTCAGTTTGGGCGTCTATGGCGAGATTGTCTTACTGTGAGTATGGTCTTTCTTCCCCGACAGAATGGTGTGCTGGTGCGATGCCGTTTGACTGTGGGATAGGTTGGCAGCGGGTTGCATGCCAGTGGACATGACGCAGATCCAGCAAAGGGTGCATGATGAGGCGCAGCTCTTATGTGATGTGAAGTATGCTTAGGCCCACCAATATGCGTATCCTGCTTGCGAAGCGCAGCAGTAAGGGTCTCAGCACCTGACAGTTTGCCCCGTCCTGCTCTGCAGTTCCTTATCACAGCTGTGGGTCTGGCAGTATGCCGCCATGGCCACATCTACAAAATGATCAACCTGCCGTCTGGCGAGAAGCACATCTATGCTATATATGTGCTGCAGTTGCTCCTGACGGCTGGCTTGAAGATACTGTTCTGGTGGTATGATATCAACTGCAGGTATGAAGTGTTGCATGCACGCTTGGGCATGGGGACTCAAGAGAGAAGCATGGGAGAGCATGGGTGGTTTTTGGAAGCCGTGTGTGGCCCGGCATGAAAGGCAGCAAGCAATGCGGGGGGTGCTTGCAATGCTTCTGTTCTCGGGATGGACTGTCTAGATAGTATGATAGTATTGGCAACCACAGGTACACACCTTGTGATCTGCATGTCCCAGCCCCTTCACACTGTTGCAGCACCAGTGCTTTCTGCCTGAACATCTATCCATAATTGTTGAGGCTCTATACTCAATCTGGTTGCTTGTTTACCCCAGGTGGATGAAGAGCTTTCTGAAGTGGGTGAGCAGCGTTGGCGACGCACATCTGCTGCAAACAGCCAAGGACATCAAGTTTCCCATCCCCCCGTTCCACCTGTATGCACACAAGTAAGCAGCTGCTAAATAGGCACTTGTTGTCTACTCCTTGTATAGCCGTAGGCAGCTCGACGAAATGTATTAGATGTGGCAGCTAAGCGCAGCCTTGGATAATGGAGCAAATTCACACTCTTGTGGATCACCCCGCCCGTGTATGTTCCACCATGCTCCCTGCTGGCATTTGAAATGTTAAGGATTGGCTGCTTATGCAGCGGTGAAGTTGTGGCTTGGGTTGACGACGAGTACTTTGAAGCTTTTGATATGCTTTGCTCTCTGTTCCTTTTGGACAGGGAAACCTGCCGCATGAACAATGGCCACTTGCAGATGGAGGAAGCTGGAACGGGTACAGGTGAGATGGTAGATAACTCACTGATACATGTGCACGTCTTCTGACCTAGATAGAAATGGTCTCTGGCTTATGCAAGACGCCGCCCTGCCTGCACCTGCACCTGTACAGTCCTGCAGCTCTAGCAAGCTTTTCCATGTTGTCGTTTCCACATACGCGGCACAATTGATGTAGGTCGTCTCTATTTGTTTTGCACAACTTGTTGTCAGGCTTGTTTGCAGGGCACACCCCACATATAACACTCTTGCGTCTGGGACTCTCCCTTGAGTTGTTCACTTAAAGCTAGGAAAAGAACACTTACATTGCTAGGAAAAGTACAATTGTTGTGTTGGCCTTCAGAGCAGGCAAAGAACCATCAATATATGATGCTGGATAAGCATTGTTGTGTCTGAGGCGGACAGGCAATGGCTGAGTATGAGACACAGTCACCAAGATGCAGAGTCTTAGGTTGTGTGGCTTGTGTTCCTCCTGTCTGCAGGTGATAACTGTGAACGCAGCAATGCTGCTGTGGGGCCCCATGGCGCTGTCACCCAGTACATGGACCCTACTGACAGGGAGGGACGATTGGAGCGTGTGGCCTTCCGTTATGGGCGTGAGCTAGATGGCAACCTTGCCAGCATCCTGGTGACAATGAGCATACGAGCTTACAAGGAATTCACAGATGCCAGTGCTGAGGAGCAGAAGAGGTTCTCTCTCCTGTGTGAAAGAGCGGCTGCAGGATCAGAAGATGGCTTAACGGTAAGGATAAAAGAACGCAAAGGGGGGGATGGCATGGTCGTAAAGGTATGGCTGGTTTTTTGGCGAAGTTGAGGTTGTAGAGACTCTGTCAGGCAACAGGGAAGCCCAGTGTGCTTACAGATCTTCAGATTGGCATTTTATTTCACTGCCTTGGGACAAAACCTAGGAGGTAGGCGGGATAGGGACATTGGAGGGTGGCTGGCGCATGGCACATCTAGGGCGTTTACCAGTGTGCTGGATATCAAAGTTGCTTTGCCCTGTAGTTAGCTGGAGCGAGAATAGACCACTGAGTAGTTGTGCAGCCAGTTTGTTGCTGTTGCTGCCCTGTAGTATGCTTCTGTTCTGGTTGAAGCATTTTGGGGTCCAACAGGTTTGATATGCTTCAAATTTCTAAGGTGATGCAGCACTGGCGGCAGAAGGGTAATTATGCTTCAAAGCTCCAATGAAGCAGTATTGGGGGCAGAGGGGTAATTGTGCTTCAAAACTATGTGGTGAAGCAATATTGTGGGCGGAGGGGTAATTGTGCTTCAAAGCTCTGCAATGAAGCAGTATAGGGGGCAGAGGGGTAAATGTGCTTCAGAATTATGTGGTGAAGCAGTTTTGGGGGCGGAGGGGTAATTGTGCTTCAAAGCTCCGCAATGAAGCAGTATAGGGGGCAGAGAGGTAAGTGTGCTTCAAAGTTTTGCAATGAAGCAGTATAGGGGGCAGAGGGGTAATTGTGCTTCAGAATTATGTGGTGAAGCAATTTTGGGGGCGGAGGGGTAATTGTGCTTCAAAGCTCCGCAATGAAGCAGTATAGGGGGCAGAGAGGTAAGTGTGCTTCAAAGTTTTGCAATGAAGCAGTATAGGGGGCAGAGGGGTAACTGTGCTTCAAAGCTCTGGAATGAAGCAGTATAGGGGGCAGAGAGGTAAGTGTGCTTCAAAGTTTTGCAATGAAGCAGTATAGGGGGCAGAGGGGTAATTGTGCTTCAGAATTATGTGGTGAAGCAGTTTTGGGGGCGGAGGGGTAATTGTGCTTCAAAGCTCCGCAATGAAGCAGTATAGGGGGCAGAGAGGTAAGTGTGCTTCAAAGTTTTGCAATGAAGCAGTATAGGGGGCAGAGGGGTAACTGTGCTTCAAAGCTCTGGAATGAAGCAGTATTGGGGGCAGAGGGGTAGATGTGCTTCAGAATTATGTGGTGAAGCAGTATTGGGGGCGGAGGGGTAATTGTGCTTCAAAGCTCCGCAATGAAGCAGTATAGGGGGCAGAGAGGTAAGTGTGCTTCAAAGTTCTGCAATGAAGCAGTATACGGGGCAGAGGGGTAATTGTGCTTCAAAGCTCCGCAATGAAGCAGTATAGGGGGCAGAGAGGTAAGTGTGCTTCAAAGTTCTGCAATGAAGCAGTATACGGGGCAGAGGGGTAATTGTGCTTCAAAGCTCTGGAATGAAGCAGTTTTGGGGGCAGAGGGGTAGATGTGCTTCAAATGAAGTAATCAAGCAGTATGGGGGGCGGAGGGGTTACTGTGCTTGTAAGCTATATGAGGCCCAGAGGGAGTAAGGTTTTTAAGGTACACATGTCATCAGGCACTGCTTACACTCGTCTCTGTGCGCACTTGTCTTCTGCAGGCACATGCAAATGACCTCGTGGCAGGGGCCGCTGCAGCAGCAGGTCTGAAACCGAAAGTCCCGGCATGGGGCTGGGAAGGGGAATATGTGCGGTCTTGCTCCTTACTTGAGCGGATGGACAGTCTGGATGGTAGTGGCAGCCCTTATACACCTCCTCTCAGCCTGCTCTTTGACAAAGACCAATGCGGCAAACTGCGCATCAATCAGCGTGTAAAGAAGGAGGCTGCAGCTGCTGTGAGTCGGATTGTGAAGCAGCATCTTGGTGGGCAGCACTTGTCAGCAGACTTCTGCCACCCGGTCATGCAGCAAGGTTTGAATCAATGGGTGGGTGGAGAGCTGCAACAGGCAGTGGATCAGCTGACCAGCACACTGGCGCAAGTGCGCTTTGTGGACCAAGTCATTACCGCCCTTTCTGGTAGGGCTTCAGAGCAGAAAAAGGCTCTCCGGAGGAAGGGGGTACTGCGCTCCCGGGTACGGAATACCGTTACCCACCTTCAGGAGTGGGGAAAGTGGGCTGCAGCTATGGAAGGGGGCGGCTTCGTTCAGGGGTGGGAGGAGGGGGTCACAAAATTAATTGGCTGGGCCAATGCTGCCAAACCAGATGAGGTGGTTAAGGGGGAGTGTGGGCTGATCCCTTTTGCGGCGACAGCAGAGGAGGCGTCTACAGCTCAGCTTGCCCACCAGGTCTGGACGCTGCGGCTGCAGCAGGATCGTGCACAGGAGGAGATGAAACTAGTGGCAGAAGAGAAGGTGGCCTTTGTGAGCACCCTCAGCAAACAGGTGACTGTGTTAAGGGGAGAAGCAGCAGCTGCTGGTCCAGAGGCAATCTTCCATGCACGAGAGCTGCAAAGGTTGCAAGCGATACTGCTGCATGCACAGAGCGTGTTTGGCATGGTGTCCACAGGGATTAATGAAGAGATGGCTGGTTTGGTGGTAGGGACATATGGTGAGAGCGAGGATGCCGAAAACGGGGCTGCTAACATGTGATTTGTTGGGGAGGGGGCCTAGTCTGTGGGTGCTTTGTACTCTAGTAAAGTACCGTATGCACAAGAGGATACAGCTATTACTTTGCATATGATCTGCTGCAGTCAAACCTTCAGCCTGTTGGGTGAGATTGACTAAAAGGTGTAGCTGGTGCTGCATGAGGGGAGCTAGGTAGCATATGCTGGCGTTGTCTGCCTCAAAAGCAACAGCATAGATGACCCCCAGCAGGTGGGAGGCCACTGATAAGGTGCACTTGCTGCGTGCACATCCTCGGTGTCTGAACAGACTGTGTAGGGCTGAATGCGCCCAGGTATCAATAATGCTGGTCTGTGCTGCTACACAAATCAGAACTTAAACCCCGGGTGCAACTGTAGGGTGGCTGTTTTAGTCAAGACAAGACTTGCTGGGTCTCTCAGATCCTGAACCTAATCAGGAGAGATTTACGGCACAACCCTCCTAACGTACAATGGACATTGTTGTAGCCAATTCACTGCTGCACCTGTTGCACACATATTCTGCATTTGCAGGGGGTGATGCTGCTTTGCAGATGCTGTATGGTCTGTGGCTATCACGAAGCCCGGAAGCATTGCTGTGTGTATGGTCTATGTTATGGGTGTGCGGCAGACTGTAAAAGCCTCTCAGACAGCAAGTACATGACTTTTGAGTAAACTTCTGTCGTAATATTGTGGCCCTTCTGTTCTGCCTTGTGCAAGATGGTGATGGGAGACATGTTTCACTGATTGGTGGTCTCTGTGCTGTTGGCAAGGTGTCTGGATGGATGTCTCAAGTGCGGTCTGCAAGCATGTTGTGCCAGCTTTTGTTGACATCATGGGCAGGGGCAAACATAGGGCTGTAGCTGGCGAGATCAGGTCTGGATACTTGATAATCTGAGTGGCGGATTGGACCACGGACAAGTAGCCTCCAGTTGGGACTGGGCCCGCTGTTGCAGAGAGTGTGGGTTGTGGCTTCAAACAGAAGAGTGATGGAGCACTGGATGATTTGTAAAATCTCTGCATTTGGTTCCCCTTTGCTTGGCGTGCACGCCAGTTGCACCAGCCTGAGCTTGCGAGTGTAGGCAAGTCCACCAATAGGTGTGCATATATGTGGCTTCGTTATCGATTGTACTTCAGCAGGAACCTTGTGTGAATGGCAAGGTTTGTTGGGCCATTGGCATAGCTGCTCTTGTGTTTTGATTAGTTGGACACAACCATTAGTGCAGCAGGTTTGTGAGCGGGAATGAAGGGACCGCAGCGGAGGCCCTAATGAGTCCCTGCAATACAGTAGTTCTTGCAGTTGCGGCCCAACCAGCCCGCATAGCAGTGACAGGATTGTTTGTCCACGACGCACATGTTTTGAGTTTATGAACCGAGGTTGCCTAGTTAATGGTGCAGTAGAGTTGCAATCATTCAGTCTTCCAGTAGGAATCCTGCCCTTGCAAACAACACAAAGAACCATATAAGGTGGTCTATATAGGTCTCACTGATATATGAGATAGATCACTACTGCACAGCTTTCGGCCATGCAGCACCCGCCACAAGACTTCAACCATCCAGCTTGTCTCACTCATGTGCGATGGCTTGCAATGGCTGACATGTGACCGCAGCCGGCAAGCACGCACTCAGCGCAGCACTACTTGAAATTAAACCTTAAAGCACCGACTATGGAGTAAATGGTATGTTAAACTAGGAGCATCGTAACCTTGGACCGGCCCCTCATCTCATCACCCCGCACGTGACTACAAAGCTTCACTATGCCATCCCCGTCCACTATCAATGACAGTACTCGGGCAAGCTTTGCGCTGCAGCCGTAACTCATCAGTAAAGAACCATTCAAGCAGCTTCTAATATGCTTAAGAGGCAGTAATAGCAGGTCATTGAATCCCTGTCATCATTGCATAATCTTAAGCCATGCTTTTTACTATGGATGGGCAGTTAAGCATGCACAAGCAAGTAACCGAGTCAGTGAGTCCGAATGGTTCTCTGGGGTATCTTTGAGGTTCAGGAAGGGAAGTGATCTGAAGGGGATCGCGTCCTGGTGCTGTAAAGCAGGCCCTGAAGGTACTGGTGGCAGTGAGTTCGGTTGCACTGCAGTGAGCAACCACCCCCGTCCTGGGCTAACCATGCATTACCTATGCTTGCAGCACAGAGGACGCCTGAATCTTCATGCTTAAAGAAGCCGCCCCACTAGGTTGAATAAAATAATGTAAGGAGCGCAGCTTGGAAGCAGGTCGCTGCGGAGTAGCCCTACCGGAGTGCGGGAGAGATGACATGTATTCTTCGGCACAGCGTAAGCACTGCAGAAGCTCCAGCAGCTATTCGTGCTTGCTGCAGCACGTCTATCTATGCTTATGATCATCCTTAACCCCTTCACAGTTCGTTACGAGCAGTCCCCGCGTCGAGCGCCAGGACATCTCCAGACTGATCGATCCACCGCCGCAGCTCCGCTTCAACTTATAGCGATAATCATCGTTCTCAGTTAGTCCATCAATGCGGGATGCTAACGAAGTCCCGCTGCTTAGTTCAAAATCATCCATGTAAAGGTCCGTTTGCAAAGCAGAACATCTCTCTGCAGGGAGGCTGACCAGGTTCGCTTGAATGCGCGTCTTTCAATTGATTGTTTGAGCAGCAAGCACTATCTATGAGCTAGCTTTACTGATCAGGACTCTTGCAGTCAGTATCCAATTATTCCTGATTACACTCCTACACTTCATCCAAAAAAATTCTTAGCGCCTTGGATCCAAAATGATTACGATGCGGATAGCTCTGGCTTCATCCCATTGCCAGCTGTGGCATAGGTCCCGCACCTCACGGCTGTTCCGAGATACAAAAAAATAGTTGAACATACGGGAGGTCTTCAGTACACAGGCATGATTAAGTGAAAACATGTTCCTGAACATGCAATCCACTAGGTAGACAAGAGTACAAGGTAATAACTATACTGCCAGTTCAAATGAACGCCAGACCAACTTCCCTTTACACAACAGAGTACACACATCCACTGATGTGCATCACTGACTGTATCAGCCACCAACAGTGTCATAGGCCGGATATCTTCTTATCACAGTTCATAAAATGCCATAGCAGAAAATGACATGTAGGCCGTGCACCTAAGCCTTACAATTATAGCGAGGTGGAACAGAGTGAGGGTTGTCTTTGGCATGAACCAGACATAATGCCCTCATACTCCTAGACATCAGGTCCAGCAGCTAGGTCGGACCCTGATACAGTCCTATGTTTCTATAACAACCGGATAGCAGCAACTCCGCCCGTTCTGCTGCAGATATTACAAGTGCTGCAGTCGCTGTGACCATCTAGTGCCACAAAATCGCTGCCTGCTGGAACCACCACTACTGCCCCTGCTGCTGTTGCTACAACCCCAACCACCACCATTAATCCTTTCCACCACGTCTCCAAACCTTGAGCCGCTGCAGCTCTTGTTACCCCTAAAGCTCTGTCACGGCAGCCGCTGCCTTGTAATGCTGCAGCAGTAGCTACTGCATCAGCTACAGACACTCCTATTGGCCGCAGCAACCAGAAACAGTAGTAGTCACAGCAGCGACGAGCAGCGGTAGCAGCAGCAGCGACCATTAGCAGTAGCAGTAGCAGCAGCAATGACCAGGGGTTGCAGCAGCACCATGGACAAGATTGTGCTGTCCTTGCTCGAGATGTCCACTCTATGCTGCCGCTGCTTCCACAGCTGCTGCTACTGCGGCTGTGGCTGCTGGGCTCACACATACATTATAACAACTTCCATCATCGCTTCAGTTCTTGCTCTCCTAAATCCTCCTTTCTACCACTGCTTTTGCACCTTCCGCTGCTGCTGCCCCTAATCTGCTCTTAAGAAGCATTTGTTCGTTGCTGCGGCTGCCGAAGCACCAGAAGTGCTTGCAAAACCGCTGCTGCAATGAACAACAAGCTTGGCAGGTCCCCACCCCACCCACCCCCGCAACATCATTACCAGATAGTGCCCTGGCTTAGTGGTGGGCTGACAGCAATTGCTCCTGTTTCATGTCTAGCACCCACGACATGGGCAAGCCCTCAGCTACAGCCCTAAAGCCACTAAGCATTTGATGCACATCCTTAGCTTCACAGCTTGCAGGGTTATGCAGCCATGTGCAGCAGAAGTGGTTCGTCCCATTGAAGTACAGGACCATTGTGCCAGGATCATAGGCCACAGAAGGGATGCAGACCATGGATTGACCTTTGTGATGGCAAGAGTAGTAACTCATGCGCAAAAGGTCTGCATCCAGGCCTGCTGGATACAGCTGCAGCACAGCTGACTCAGCATAGGGTCTCACCACCAGGATTGGTCTACGCTGCTCCACAGCCTTGAGTTGCACAGCAAGCTCATTAGCCCAGCACCCTACAGCATTTAAGCACCAAGCCAAAGGGACAGATTTTGTATCATGAACATACAAAAACAGTTTGGACGACAGCTAAATAAGCTATAAAAACAATGATTCATGTGCATGACCTTTGGTTACAAAAACAGTTTTCCAGGCTTGTGGTTTGAACACTCTCAGACCTTCACATCCGTCATTCATGTACAGTTTGAGGAACACCTGGGCTACTGGCAAAAGGCCCAAATCAAATTGTTATCAGTCATGTTGTACTACAGGTAAAGCTGATTAATGTGGTGCCGGTGAAGCCCTTGACTCTTTGAGCTGGTGCAGGAGAATGCACATTGCAATTGACTTCGTGTCCAGAATAAACATATGCTACGTGAGATATGACTACTCTGCCTTGACACAGCATGGAAGCCACTGAACAGGTATACTTTGCAACCAAAAGCAATATCTAAACAGAAGTTGCCCAACCAGAAATGTATGGCTTATGCAGCCCGCTTGGCAGCACTGTCAAAGCTTGTAGGATGTGATTTATTCTGGCCCATTTGGAAGCGACATATCAGATTGGACCAAATGGATGCCCCAGTGCATATATATTGCCAGCGCTGTTGTGGCAGTCCAAAGCTGACAGCATTTGAGATATTGCCACCGCTGTTGTGGCACTGAAAGCATGTGAGAAATTGCCAGTAGTGCGGTTCTGGCACTGCAAGGGTGACAGCATCCGAGAGAGCAGCCTGAACCTATTCCGAGTCTGCTCACCTCCCCTTGCACCACCACATGGCTTCCTCATAGCTTCTGCAAAGGCAAGAGGTTTGGACCGGCCCGCAGCCATCAAGGCTTTCATCTTGGTCCCAGGGCCCATGATGGCGTTCAGGTCTACATCCGTGCCTTCCACCAGCTGCTGCACCTCTGGGTAGTGTTGCACCATATCGCATATGCTGCTGCGCTCAGCAGCATGCCCAGCTGTCTCCCAAGCGATGAGCTGCGCACGCGTGGGAGAAAAGGGGTAGCTCTGCGTCTCAATCTCCTTATGCTGGCTACAGGCATTGAAGAAGCAATTGCCATCGCCCTCACTAGCCTTGCCAAAAGGATGTAGAGTTGTCCTCCCAAGAAGAGCAAGAAGCTCTCCCACTGGACCAGATTCCCTCCGAGCATCGTTCACCACCCTGCTTGCTGCCTCTACCAGCTGCCGGCTGGAGCTGTTCCTGCTGCTGCTGTTGGCTGGCGGGCCCACTGCCCAAGGTGGGACCTTCTGCTTTTTAGGCCACTCCTTCTGCCGGAGCTTCTGCTCTTGCTGCTGCTGCTGCTGATCCCTGTTCTTCCTGGTCTGCTGTTGAGGCTGGCTCCCACCAGATTCTGCATTCTCCTTGCCATTTCCAGCTTGCATCATCATGCAAGCGTCAGCCAGCTCTGACAGGCCACCACTAGTGCCTACACAGCCAAGAATAAGATGCAAGTTTTAGAAGCAGCCAACACATGTTGAGACATCTAAGCCAGCGGAGCGGAGCTTTGTTGTGCTTATGTACTCTAACAGCATGGCCACAGGCCTGCTGCATACCACACCTCAAGTTCTGAGGTGCTATCTAAATGGAGAGCAGTAACCAACTTGCTTGGCATAAATGGTTGATTTACATAGATGAGTGACACAAGCATTCAAAAATATAGCAAACATAAGGAGACTCGACCAATCCCCTAATGACCCATGTGTATAATGTTGCACTTACTTGGTGGTTTGAAGTTGTCTAGTACATCATCCCAGTTGGCATGGAACTGTGCAGCAGTGCCACCATCCATTCCCATGCGCTGCCGCTTAACGCCCCTTGCTGCTCTAGAAGTGGCTCTAGGAGGCCGTCCAACAGCCAAACGCACTGCTGCTGCTGTAGTTGCAGGTGCTGCCCTGGCAGTAGAGCTGATCGCTGCAAGAGGTGGCTGCGTACCCAAGCCAGAAAACAGCTTGGGGATGTCCTGCTGCTTTGACCTGCTCTGACCTCTGCTACCCTTGACATGCAGATGCTGGGGCACAGCTTGGGAGTGGAGGCCAATACTTGCAGAGATGCTGCCCCCTCTGTTCCCCACCCGATCCCCCAAGCTTTCAGCAGGTAGCAAGAGGCCACCTTGTACCTTAAGTGCTGCTGCTGCGGGTCCTCCTCTGCTCCTCTTGAGCTCCTGTTCTACTGCCAAAGCACCTGACCCCCCCACCCTCTTCCCCAATTTATTAACCCATGTCTCCTCAACCACACCTAGTTCCACTTCTATGCCCTCTGAGGCCCTTCTGCTTCTCACTGCCACTCCTGCTGCTGAAGCTGCAGCAACTTCCCCTTCTTCTGTCACTGCTTGTGCTGCTGCTGCTGCGGCTGCAGTTGCCGCCCCGGCTGCTTTTGCCCTGCTTGGTAGTCCTGCCCCTTCTACTGCTGCGTCTGCTCCCGCTGCTCTGGCCGATGCTTTCAGTTTGGACACTGCACCTGCTTGCCCCCTTGGCTGCACATCTCGTTCTGTTACTGCTGCTGCTGCTGCTGTTGAACATTTCCTGTACACGCTCGCCCGTCTTGCTGCTTCTTCAAAGCCAGCAGTCCCTGTGACCACCTCTGCGCCACTGGCTTCAAGCAGCATAGCGCCTGACTTTTCCAACCCATCCACTGGTGCTGCTTTCCCTTTGGCTACTCGTGAAGAGTCTGCTGCTGCTGCTGTTCCGTTGACGTTCCCTGCTGATGGACAGATCCCTCCCCTTGCAACCGCCTCTGCTACTGTGCCAGCTCCAGCAGCCTGTCCTGCTGCTGCTGCTCCCTCTACATCCGTAGCCCCAGCTATTGTTCCCCCTAAGTCAACTGCGACCTCTACTGCTGCATATACCCTTGAAGGGGTTATCGCTGCCGTAGCATTCCCCGGAGGCCCCCCTACTGCTCCTATTTCTTCTAAATTCACTGCTGCTGCTGCACCTCCAGCCCCAGCTGGCGCTGCAGCTGCTCTTTCTACCTTTTTGCCAGTCACAGCTCTTGCTGCTTGCCCTAGCACAGGATTTGTGTCAACTGCTCGTACCTCTCCGCCCACTGTGGCCGCTGCTGCTGCTTTCCTTGACCTAATTGCCATGTCAACTGCTTGTAGCTTTGCACCTGCCGCCGCAGCAGTCGCAGCTGCTGCTGCCCTTCCGCCACCTGCGCGTGGAGCAGGAGCTGCAGTAGAGGCAGCAACATCTGAGGACTGCAACTGCTGCAGCAACTTTCGGGCTTCGGTAGCAAGAGCAGGATAAGGCCCCTCAGCCTGTAAAAGGGGGCACTCCTGAAGCCACTTGGCAATACTGATGGAACTGCCTTTGCTGTTCCAAGCATCCCTAGTGATGAGAGGCACGTCGCTAGGAAAAGACAAGACCTGCCTGGCTGCCCCACAGCTGCCACCACACCCACACTTCCTAGGCAGTGGCCTGGGCTGTTGCTGCTCCCCATGCTGCCGCTCCTTCCCCTTCTGCTGCTGCTCCCCATGCTGCCGCTCCTTCCCCTTCTGCTGCCTCTCCTTCCCCTTCTGCTGCTGCTCCTTCCCTTCCTGCTGCCCTTTCCCCTCCTGCTGCTCTTTCCCTTTTTGGTGCTCCTTCCCCTCCTGCTGCTCCTTCCCCTCCTGCTGCTCCTTCCCCTCCTGCTGGTGTTCCCTCTCCTGCTGCTCTTTCCCCTCCTGCTGGTGTTCCCTCTCCTGCTGCTCTTTCCCCTCCTGCTGCTTCACGTGGCAGCGTCCCCCACCATCACCCTGAGAGGCGTTGCGTAGCTGCGGTACAGTGTACTGCAGCCGCCAGTTACCCTCTACCACGCCACCATTGCACTCATGGGCTTTCCAGTCATCCCCAAACTGGCCTTGCAGCACCCGCTTTAGAATGCTTCCTGCCTGCCGCATTTGAGTCTGCAGGTGTGCAGAGGGAGCTAACCCCCTTGCTGTGCCCCGTGCTCCAGACTGCTGCTTGCTGGCATGGCGTGCTGCTTTACCCTCCCGCTCATCATCGCTGTCTTCACTGGAGTCTAACTCGTCGTCTGCTGCCTCATCAGACCCTGAGGATGACCCACTGCTGCTGCCCGAGCGCCGCCGTGCCCTTCCTGCATGCTTAGGCTGCTGCTGCAACCCCTGCGCTTGTCCCTGCAATTCCCCAGCCCTCGCCTCCTTCTGCTTCCGCCTCCGTCCAGCTGGTTTTGCTGCCTTCTTTCGCTTCATGAGGAGCTTTGCCAGCAGCTGCTTCTGCTTCCTTGCTAAAGGCTTCACCTTGCGTTGAAACTGGATATGAGACAGAAGAGAGCAGACAGTATTTTTTCAGGCAATGTCAAAGGGCAGCAGACACCCAATGGATCAGGCTACGCCTTAGTGTGGATATTTTAATGGAGAGCATCCACAATGGAGGAGACAAGGCTAGGAAAGAACTACCTGAGCAGCTTGAGTCACATCCCTGTTCTGCTCAAATTGCAACCATTACACAAGGCTAAAGGTCCTGAACTTGGATCCGGAGTGCTGTGACTCTATGGTGAACTTAAGCCGCACAAAGCAAGCTGATTGTAGTTCTAGAGATAGGAGTTCAGGAGCCTGTAGGTAGTCAACAGCAAGTCTGTAACATGGCTTACTGCAGGCATCAAAGAGGCCTGCGAATATGGACAGAACAGCTCATCAGGCATGCTGCATCGCAGTATTTACCTGTGACAGCTCCCTCGCGAGCATCATAGCATATGAAACGCCCTCCACGGCTTCCAACACCAACTCTTGCCCTTCAGTGGTGAATTTCTCACACCCAGCGACGTGATACCTCGGATTCGCCCCTTCATGTACGGGAAGTACAACGGTAACGATCTGAGGCCCGAATTCAGAGAGACCCGGAGGTTTGATGCGACCTCCCTTTGCACGGTTGTTACTGTAGTGCTGCTGCCACCTGTTTTCAGAGAACCGACCCGTGAACCGTTTGTTGTTGTTCTTGATGGTCTTCCAGGCATCTCGTTGGGAGCGTGGCATGTCCTGGGGTACTGGACCGTAGTCAACGTCCGAGTCATCGGAAAGAGAACCGTCGTTGCCATCTCCTTCCAGATCGGCATCGTCAGCAGAGCAGGCACCTGTACGAGCTTCATCATCTACAGCACCTCTGCTCTCTAACTCGGGATGTACCTCTCCGAATTGCTCAGACGTCTGATGACCAGGGTTGGCAGCATCTCCCGCGTCAGGAGCTTCCTTGGAAGACCGTGGCATTGAAACGCAACATACAGGTTAAAAGCCGTATATATATCAGACTGCTACATGCTAATAATGATGATTAGAGAGCTGTTCGGCGCATGGTCCATATGGGCAGCTCAACGACTCATGCACGGTAGGCAAGTCAGTGAGCGACGAGATCGACCGGGTAGAGGTGGATATTGAAGCACCAACGCACAAGCTACACGTGGCTCTAATGTTGCATGAGGGGACCTATTGCGTGGGATGTAATTGGAAAAAGGTATGAGGGACGCGCCACCACGAACCAGAATGGTCACTCGTGTTGTCACTTTTTGAATTCGTGTAGACCCGACCATAGCTCACTGAAGCGGTGCTACCGCTGTCACCGCGAGTGCCTCGTACGTGGTGACTGGCTGTCGGTGCTTGAATGCTTGCCCGTTGGCCAGCATTAGTGAAAACCGAAATGCAGGCATACTTAAGCTCCTGTCGATGCAGGTCAATCACCATCTCATGTATTGATTGGGTTCCTGGCAGTTGTCAGTGGCTCTGACGAACTACTGTCGAGAATTCCAAGAAACGTGGACATTTTTATCCTGCACGACCTTAATGGACCTGCGATCTCCCTTCCCTGGATGATAATTTCGATCAAGGGGAGTGATGGTCTGATTGCTATCAACCTTCCAACGACGCCCTCTCAGAGCATCTATAGTCTAGCCTCCTAAGCTACATATTCTCCTTGGACCCATTACAGCTCCGTTCGATATGACCATGGCTTTGTACACACGCACAATGCCCAGTGCATGCGAACAGAGTGTGTCATGGCCCAGTCATACTATGCCCCGCTGTCCTTGTGCACGCCTCTCTACTCCCAAGGCACAGCAGAGGAGCACCCCAAACGAGGCAGCTGCACAGCCCGAGCCCCGAGAGGCCATCAGAACTACCCGTTCCAAACCACGGGCAGCATTAGAACCTGCGGAGACTCAAGCGGTAGTCCGACAGCAAAGCAGGGAGTCTAGAAGGACCACCAAGCGCTCTAGCCCTCCACAATCAGCCCAGCAGCAGCAGCAAGCTGTCCGACCCGTCCCGCCTGCTAAAGCACAACCAGCGCCCGCCGCAAGACGAGCTGCTGCACAAGTCAGGCAGCCGTTACCATTTGCTGGCTACAAGGGTTCAACATACTACGCTGATTTCATGAGCAAATTGGATCGGGCCAAGGAGTATGTTGAACAACATGGCTGGACCCAAGCAAAAGCTGAAAAGCCTGAAGACGAGTTCATTCGCATGTGAGTACAGGAGCATTATCTTCCCGTATGCATCTAACCTTTTACAGCAGAAAAGGGAATTGGCCAGTTGTCACCAGTATGTGCAGTCGGGTAGCAAAGAGCATAGGTATTCTATGGTGTTGCATTGATAGCAAGCATCATACATTGACTTTGTTGAGCTTGTGGTCAGCAGTAGGTTTCTTTATGCGTTAGTTCTTGAGATGGCTCTTAGCAAGGGCCTGAAAAGGCTGAGAGGCCATGGGTGGGATGCATTGCTACTGCTACTACTTTGCATAGTCGGTCTGCATCTTTTTGAGCAAAGCAAAGCTAGTGCAGGAACATAGCAGCTTAAACGCTTTTCTAAACGCATACTCATACGATTCATCTTACCCAGACAAAGCAAGGCCTCTTTGTCATGCAAAGGTGCAGCAAGTGCAGGTTCTAATTTCACATTAGCTTAAGCAGGGTTTGGGCGTAAGGAAGATAACTGGGAGCAGGTACTATCCGTGGCAGTTGATTTCCGTGGCCTGAGCTTGTGCAAAAGACACCTGCCCATGCTTCTGTTTCCGGCAGGTGGCTTGGACATCAAAGGTCACAACACAACGTGGGCAAGCTAAGGCAAAAGAAGGTCGAGGAATTGGATGCTGCCTTCGGTGATGATTGGAAGATAACCAAACGAAGTGTCCTCACTTTTGAGCAGAACCTCCAACGCATGAAGGCGTTCATACAAGCCAATGGCAATGTCCCCACTCGGAGGCAGAAGGATGCTGATGGAGTGAAGCTTGGTGTGTGGGTGCACAACAGAAGGAAGGACTACAGGGAGGGGGTGCTCACTGAAGAGCACATTGCAGCTTTAGAAGCAGTGCCGCAGTGGAGCTGGGTGTCTGAGCATGATAACATGTTCAGCTTTGAGGACAATGTTGAGCTGTTGAAGGAGTTTGTCCAGGAGACAGGGCGGCTGCCATCAGCAAGGGAGAAAGGGTTGCCAGAGCCAGAGAGGATCAACTTGGGCCGCTGGGTGGTGGTGAAGAGGATGGAGAAGAGGGAGGGCAAGCTGAGCCATGAGAGGGTGGCGGCATTGGAAGGGGTCCCGGGGTGGGTGTGGGACCCAACAACAAGCCCTCCCAAGGGTCCCAGTAGCTCTTGAAGGACCTCAACTCATAACCAAGCTTGAAGTGTAGATACCGTACTGTGTACCTTAGCAAGATATAACCACGTTGGCAGCTTGCTATCCCACGCACGTCGGCAGCTTGCAGCCCTTTTGCGGCTGCTGCACCTATTTCTTTTTATCCAGTCTGATAAAGATGCCAGGTGGGCTCGTATGCTGCCAGGTTTAGTGAGTGGTAGTGCATGAGGCTGCATGGAAATCACATACCTGCCCTGTACCAGTGTTCTGGCCCTGAGCATGGCAGGCATCTGACAACATGGCAGTATTGTTGGTGCCAGAGCATGTCAGTTACTCCAGTGAGATGGAAGTGGGCAAGGGTGATGTAGGAAGCTATCGAGGGGCTCCTACTCGGATTGTTCATGTTTGCCCCTTGACCAGATAGCTTTCCACTGATAAGATTTGTGATTTGGAGCTACCATATATCATGGCAAATTCATTCAGAACTGGCAGGATTAGGTTAGCATGGCAATAATCTGTGCTTGCTGGTGGTTCCTGGAGACTGTGCTCTGGTTGCAGTCATTTACTCACTGCCCCAGGCTCAAGAGCTGCTCTCAGTTGCTAGTTTATGTTTGCCGCTACTGCAGCAGAAACTGCTCCACCTTGCTGTTGTTTGTGATAGCTTGAGGTGCGGCACATATGGCCCTTTTTGTTATGGCATATCATGAAATGGTATTTATACTTCAGCTGTCATTGTTCTTGATGTGCTGGACATGCGCATGGGGTCTGCACGAGAAGGCCTTAGTAGGCCCCTTACCCCAGATAGCTTATGTATTGAGGTTGTGCAGGACAGGTTGTGATGTGGCAACAGCCCTGTGTTGCTGCTTTGGTTAACATTTAGCCTGATGGATAGAATGTTATGAACACTAGACAAGCATTCAAGAGCAGGAGGGGGGCCTTGTGGCATACATGGTTAGGCTGGCCTGCATACCATCATGCTTCAGGAACGTGTGAGATTTGGTTGTGACTATTGATGTGGTTGATATGATCAGCAATGGATTTGATAGCACTGACTGCAGCAAGTGCTAACTGTGTGGGGAATTCAAGGATCTCAATTCAATTTCAAGGGCACTAGACGAGCATATGCCATCAATTTACAAATTTACATCCTCACTCATGGATCCAGTGCCAGGTAGCTGCTGTGACAAATAAAGAGGGAGAGCTACGCAGAGCAGGGGGGGGGACCCCCTTCGTGCATATGGTAAGCAAGCAGGGAGTAGGCCTGCTGGTAGTCAGAGTGGCAGACATTTCATGACATTGTGTCCCATCCCCCTGGGCCATGGGCTATGTTTTGATTCGGAGTCAACCATCCTGATTATCTGTCTGATGAGGCCCTCTAGAAGGCATTAAACTCTAGCACATATGACATCTCGTTAGCGCATGTCTGCACCTGCGCCGAATCGCTGGCCGAAACGAAAGTGGACGCCTCGCTTGGTGCAGTTGACTTCATGTGCGTATGATGATGCACAATATCAGCTTCTGCCGTCTCCAAGCAATTTGGCGGGGGTCGGCGAGCAGACATCGCAGCCCTTCATCGCCTACCCTAAGCGGCCTCTGCAAAATTTTGCGTGACCGCTGTGGACTGCAGGCATGGGAACACAGAGTACCCTTCGTGCTTCAATGCCAGGGGAGCATACTATGATTGGGTCTTGGTGGACGCTGAAGTTTGGGGCATCTGGGACAAGCTCTCGGTGGTACCGTCCTGAAGCCGGTTCCAGGTTCCGGTTCCAGGGCAAAATGTGCTCAGTTCCGCGGTTCCAGCGATGCCAAACATGTCAGTTCCTGGTTCCAGCCCTGGGCCACCCTCTGGCCAACATGTCACATGCTGGTTCCAACAAGTTTATTACAAAGTGTAGAGTGCTCAACTGAGTGCAAGAATAGCATTTTCCATTGTACAATTGGTTTTAATAAGTACAAATCATCGCTGGCTTCTGGGGCTTCGCCCCAGACCCCACCAAGGGGGCTGTTCCTCCCCCCTGGACCCCCGCCTCCTGCTTGGGTCCATGCTGCGCATCGACATGGCATGGTCTCCCCCAGAAAAGTTTGGTTCCAGAGGCCTTGTTCAATTCTAGTTCTGGTTCCAGAGGAGGTTGTGGAACCGGCTTCAGGACGTTACGGTGGCCCGAGCCAGTCCAGTGGCAAGAGGCTCAGCGACAGAAGAAGTGAGCAGCATACGTGAGCAGCATAAGTGAGCAGCATAAGTGAGCGCATAAGTGAGCAGAAGAAGTGAGCAGAAGAAGTGAGCAACAGATTACTCTCCGTGCTTCAATGCCTGGGGAGCATGCTAATGACACATGGCCTTGGTGGGCGCTAAAGCTTGGGGCATCTGGGATCAGTTCTTGGTGGCCCGAGTCAGTCCAGTGGCAAGAGGCCAAGCAGAAGAAGTGAGCAGCAGAAGTGAGCAAAGAGATGGAGGATGTGGCAGCATATTGCAGCATTGGGCAGAGCTGGAAGCCCACATCAGCAGACCAGCAGTTAGGCAGAATGTGCTGCTTTAACAAAGACATTCGCCCAGGCCCAGGGTGGGCAAACCCGATCAGGAAAGGGTTTAAAATGTCCTGCACATAATACACAATAGTGCACATGGTTTCAGGCAGAGGGAGGACATGGAAGTGTGCATGCAGTGCATCCCCACATATAGAGATCTGTGTGTAGACGGTTCCTGGTGGAATTTAGTGGGGTTTTAGATCAGGACACGTGTTTTCCCTGTGCTAGCATGAAGATGTGTTGATGGTCTGTGGGGGTTGTCCCCGCATCAGCTGAACATGGTATTCGCATCATTATTGCATCACATTCAATGCACAGTTGCAAATGGTGGACTGTGGGGGATGTCCCCGCACCAGAGGGCACGTATGTTGGCTTATATTGGGAGCAGCACCCAGACACCACGCACTTACGAGGCGTAAGCTGGCACCCTTTTGGAAGGTATGGAAAAGTGTGCCCTGGTAGCAGGCTAGCATGGGTGACACTGGAGGATATGGTGTAGCGTCGAAGAGTCAGGTGGTTGGGTTGGAGGTGGATTGTTGGGCATGAGTTGGACCAATTGGGGTCATGCTCTGGAGGGGGGAAACCTCGCTCAGTAGGCCTACTTCCTTAATCGTACGCCACTCAATGTAGAGTGAGCGTAGATGTTAAATGTTAACATGTCTGATGAGGAAGTGGTTGGTATGTCTTAGCTGGATACATGTATCAGTACTGCTTGGTGGTCTGGAGGCTATTGTCTATGATTAGTCCGCCGGCTTTGGATCCATTCCCGTGTGTTTCGTCGGTTTGACCTAACAGCCCCCTTGGGTGGCCACCCCTCAGAGATTAGTTAGCCCAAGGTAGGGCTAGGGGTGTAGTAAAGTGGCTCAATGCAGGCCGGCACCCAATATGTGGATAGTTAAAACTACCGCACGCACTGACAAGCACCTGGCAGTAACTGTAACTCAGTAGCATTAATGAGGCGTATGCGGCATGTTCTATACTACCACAAGCGTTATCACAGCTTAAGTACGTACGAGGCTCGCGGCCAGTTTCACGAAAAAACCTTGGACGGCCTGCTGACGCAGGAATCATGTCACCTGTGGCACTCAGGTCGGCACACCGGAGTGCCTCTGGACGCTTGTGATGGTTGTCGTGGCCAGTATAATGCCTCGGTCGAGACCAATATCAACGCAATACTTATGCCCCTGCCTATCCAGGCCATGCTCAGATTGCTGACTGCCGCTACTTTAATACGTATCAGAATCCCGATTGGCCCTGCTTGTCCTTTCTGATCAAACCTTCAGCATGGCGGGCTTCGCAGCCAAAGGCATCACAATACAGTTATACAGGACAGTATGTAAGATCCAGAGCAAGCCATCTCGACAGCATGCCCGTTTCGCCACTCCCAAGGCACAGCAAGTCGACTCTGGCCACAGCAGCGGCAACACGTCCAGGCCACCCAGGAGGCGCAGCAATGGACAAGCAACCCCATCGAAGCAGCTTGCATCCGCTAGCAGCCCCTCCAGCAGACCAATAGACCCCCAGCAGCTTCAGCAGCAGCAGCTGCAGCAACCTGAGCAGCAGCAACAGAATAGTCCTCCAACACCCGGAAGCCCACTACCAGCAGCGGCAGACGGGCATGCGTCTAGAACTGCGGATCAACTCGCTTCCCAGACCGCTGAAAAAGCTGCTCTTCCGAAGAAGTTTGCCAAGAGGTTGTCTGAGGTGAAGGAGTACCTTGAGCAACATGGCTGGCCTAGCTGGTCTTCTCAAGATCCCGGTGCCAGTGCCACCTACAAGTGGGTTCCTAAAGCTATAGGAATTGCAGTGGTTAGCCATAAGCGTGAATCTCCGATGGGCCTGGAAGTTGGTCTGCTGGCTAGTCCCGTTAAAGGGGTCTATATCCCCAACTTGTAATATAATGTCTTGTATTGTTGTAATGCATAGTGTGGGCTCTTCCTTCCATCACGCCTACAAGCATTTTTCCTTAATACATCTTGTAGCGGGCAAAGAACTGTGAAACACAATATGTCAGTACATTTTGCCTGGCCAGGTAGCATCCTGGACAGATAAGGCTATAGGGTATACTATCCCGTCAAGTACACAGCATAGGGCCTCACTCCCTTGCCACAATTCCCCTCTGAGTGCCTGCCATACATTTGCCATAAATGTGAATGCCTCCTGCAGCTGCCCCCCCCCCCCCCCCAACCAGTCATGTCAAGCCATGAGAACACTCACAATTCACTCACAAAGCACGCAAAGTTACTACATGCTTCTGTTTGCCATGTGCCCATGCTGGCTTTCTTCTAGTTTGCATGTATTGTGGTGTTTTTGGGGTACACCCTGAACTGACGTGCTTGTTTGAATCATCGTGGTGCAACTGCAGATGGTTATCACGGCAAAGGGGCGAGCTCAAAAATGGCATCCTTTCCCTTGAGAAAGAAGCTGCCCTAACTGTGGCCTTTGGAGATGCATGGAGGACAAGCAGTGAGAGGAAAACGGTCTCCTTTGACGAAGCCCTTGCATGCTTCAAAGCATATGTGGAACTTCACGGCGGGAAGTTACCTACCAGGACCGCCGTTGATGAGCATGGGTTCAAAGTAGGGATCTGGATGCACCACAGAAGGTCGGATTACTCTTACGGGAGGCTTACTGAGGATCGCATAGCAGCTCTAGAAGCAATCCCAGGTTGGGCCTGGAGGGACGTCGATAGGAATGATCAGTTAAGTTTTGTGGAGGCGATGGGGCTTGTGAAGGAGTTTGTGCGGGAGAATGGGCGGCTACCAACAGCCAGGGAGACAGGGCCTGACCCAGAGGTGATCAACCTGGGAACATGGGTGTTTATGAAGAGGCGGCAGGGCAGGGAGGGGAAGTTGCTCCCAGAGCAGAAGGCAGGGCTGGAGGAGATACCTGGGTGGAAATGGAATCCGCCAAGGGGAACTGCTGCAGTGAAAGAACCAAGGGCAAGGCGTCAATAAGGTGAACATGTGATAAGTAGATGTATGACATGTCCGCCAGTAAGAGGATGATGGTTTGGTTTTGTAGTGGTTTGCAGGCTTCACGTAAGCTTCATGCCTTCAACCGATGCACGAGGAGAAATGCACGTGTCCGGCATGGAATCCGTTGAGGGCTAAGTATGTATATACTCAAGGTTTGACATTGCCTCAGCGGCCCGATGGATGATGTAAGTTTGATTGTGTGTATAGTCGATGGTCAGAGGGAGGGAACAGTGTAGTGGAGATTTCGGTCCGCAGCCCTAACCTGCAATTGCTGTGTATGTGTTGGCTGCTACACACTTTGTCTAGCCTTGCGTGTCTGTCTGAAGTCTAGGTCCCCCTGCTGTGTTGCATTTTGTCCCTTGTGACGCCATCGTGCGAGCATAGCTGTCTTGTATGAGTGCATCCTAGATGCGAAGGTAGACAAAGTGGTCTCTGTGGCGGTATACAATTGTGATGTTCCATTGCACTATATTTGCACCTATCCTGCTTTGCCCTGCATGTTTAGTGGCTCAGTTCATTCGGTCTTGGCTGCCATCACTTGTGCATCCATCCTGGATGTTAGCACCAGCCCGACCTTCTATGTTCTTGACGCACTTGTTTGCGCTGTAGTTCCACAGTGGTGATGATGAGGCTGGTTGCCTCTTCCTTTTGTGAAGACTCGACAATTGTTGCGGCTTGAGTTATATTCTTGTGAGCTGTGGTTGCCCCTGTGGAGCCCTGCGCTGCTTTCTCCGAGGTATGCTGATTTGTGGGCACTGTCTGCCACTCGCGATGTTCTTCTCTCGGCCATGGTCAAGTGAGTTTGTGACCGTGTACGTTCGTGTCTGTAAGTATTGCTCACCAGTCTGGTGGTACTGATATGGTGGCTTTATCTAGATTCCTGCTCCCCGTAGGTCAATTACTGGATGGTGCGTTTCATTCGGAGTCGATTCATCCTGGTGAGTTTTCTGATGAGAAGTTGGTTGCAGTGAGTTTTGTAGATGGGTACAGAGTACCTGCTTGGATATTATCGGCCTGGTTAGTGATCTGGAGCCGGCCCATTGTTTTTGGATCCATCTGATGGTGTGCTTGGTCGGTCCAAGCTAGCCGACACTCTTTGCATCTTAAGCTTGTCGTTCAAGGGTTGCCACATCTTATATTTTGTTTGCTTGTCTCAATTGAAGTGTGTGAGCAAGGCATTATTAAATTGCTTGGCTTGCTGGTGACTACTGGGGCAAGTGGTCAGCACAATGGCAAGTCGAAATGGGCTGGCCTGACACACATTGGCTAGCAAGGGATTTAGGGTGGGCTGGTGGCAGCCATTGTGTGAGTCTCGGACGGGAACTTGAGTATATATAGTGCCGTTGGAGTTAAATACTAAGTAGGCTCCTTGTGGATGGCGCTGCCCCCACCGGCGCCCCCCGTTGACGGGCCATTTGGTAAGTTTGTGTGGCAGACTCAATGAATGTTTTTAGCACTTGGTTGGCCACTCATCCAATTGTACTACAGAGACAAGGAAATCCAACCTTTACTTGAGTTGGGACTAGTTCCATTTGTTCTGTGCAAGAGCGAGGAGCCAATCATATGACATTAGATATGAGGGGCCAAGTACCTCGAGCGAGAACATTTGAGGTCAATCCCGGGCTCCGTCACCAAAAAAAAAATTAAAGAACTTGTGTGTGCACTTTTCCAGGGCCAGTATTCTGCATCATTGTATCTGCTTGGACATGCATGATCATGGAGTTCAAACTGGTGGATGGTGTTCAGTTTTTCCTGGTTCTATTTGTGTTAGTGGCTTTGCCACCCCTGTGGTGAACTGTGGCACCGCACGCGTGCCGATGGGTTTGCCAATGTAAGATTCACACACACACAATCCCGCATTTGCTCCGGCGACATCCGCCCCAGGTTGGATCGATGCCGACCGTTTACGACGACTGTCGCAGTTGACCTCCACTGGCTGGCAAGCAATCAAATCATGATTAGTTAAGACATCGTGCATAGCTGATTGAATATAAATCAGATAGATCACTGCACAGCTTTCGGGCGCGCAGTAGTGCAGCGCCCGCGGCATATTAACTGGCATCCAACTTTGTCGATGTGCGAAGAGCAACTACTGAGACCGCTACTGAGAGCCAAGGCTGCCAGAACAGTCAAGAGACCGAGGCAATTATATGCTAACCACTGCAAGCAATCTACAGACAGCGTGCCTTGTGACTACTGGCCAACACACCCTCCGATCCCCCCGCCCGGCCCCGAAGTCCAAAACAAATCAATCAATCAAAACGCAAGACCAGCAATGCCAATGGCCAAACAAACCTAGGCCACAAACACAAGGCTCCTGATCACAATCACGAAGCCACACAACCGATGGTGGATTTGCCACACACAAGCTGAGGCTAGATGCAACGGCGTGCACACCAAGGGGAAACAAACACCACCACTAAAACCCAAAACCTGCTCCACTTCCATCACACATGGGTGGCGGGGAGGCAGCAGGATCCAGCACCACCCTAGTAGGGGCTGGAGGTGGCTCCCACCACCTAGGTACTGGTGAACCACCATCCTCCCAGCCACTGAAAGGCACCACATAGCGCTCCACATGCTTATCAATAGCTTGCTTAGTGCGCCTTCTACACCTCACTAACCGTTGGCTTTCCCAAGGGTGCGTAAGATCCCACAACCTCTTCCTCCAAGCACTCTTAATCTGACATGAAGCCTCCCAGCTCCCCTCATCTTGACCAAGCACCTTCAGATCTGCACACACGCATTTCTCCCAGGTATGGCGAGGCCTACCCACTGGCCTCGTCATGTCACCATGTAATGAAGAGAACAACGCAATATGCGGCAACCTGCCCTCCTCCATGCGGCCCACATGCCCCAGCCACCTCAGCCTATTTGCTGTGATGTATGCTGACAAGGTGGCTACCCCACATGATTTCCTGATATGCTCATTGGTGTGCCGATCTGACAGCCTGACCCCCAGGATGCTCCTAAGGCAGCTAGAGTGCACCCGCTCAAGCTTTTGCGATTGCACTTTGGTCAGGGACCAACACTCACTCCCGAACAGCAGAATTGGCAACACATATGCCTTGTAACACTTCACCTTCGTAGCCAATGACAGATGCTTGGTACCCCACATCTTTTCAAACTGCTTAAACCTCCCCACAGCCTTACCCCTCCTGATATTCAACTCCACATCCAACCTGCCATCAGTCACAAGCACACTTCCCAAGTACTTGAACTGTGACACCTCTTTTACCACACCCTCACTGATAACCACCTCTGGTCCTTGCTGCACTGGCACATCCCCCTCCTTCCAATCCTTGTCAATGGACAGGATCTCAGTCTTGCTTGCATTGATGCGCAACCCAAGACTAGCAGCAACCTTGTCCATCACCTGCAGCATGACCACCAACTCCTCCCTGCTGGGACTTAGCAACACCATATCATCTGCATACAGCAGAACAGACAACAGCTCCACACACCCACCACTACCACACCCATCACGCTCAAGTTTCCCATCTGCATGATAGGCTAGCTTCACCCCACATCCCTCCGGCATCTGAGCCATTGCCTGCCGAACCACAAAGTCCATGTAGATGTTGAACAGCAAGGGAGCAATGACACATCCCTGCCGCACCCCGCCATGCACATCAAACCACTCAGACACCACACCACCCATCCTAACAGCAGCCTGTGTGCCAGTATGCAAGTCCATCAGCAACTCTATCAGCTTTGTGTGTACCCCGTACACATGCAGGATGCGCCATAGCGTGTCTCGCGGTACAGAATCATATGCCTTACGCAAATCCACAAAAGCCATGAATAGAGGCTGATCGAATGCTACAGACTTAGAGATGACCTGGCGTATGGTGAACAGAGCATCAGTGAGGCCCCTCCCCTTCCTAAAAGCAGACTGGTTATCAAGCAGTTGTGCATCGATATGAGAACAAAGCAAAACAAAGCAAGCTAAAACTGATTAGCCTGTGACTAGACGAGGCATGCAAGAAATACCGTACATGCGTGCGCACGTTTACATCTAAGCTCACTCCACGACGAGTTGCGTCACATTTAAGGAAGTAGCTAGGGCTACTGCCAGTGATGATGATGACGTTTCCCCCCTCCAGAGCCAGACCCCAAACGGTCCAACTCATGTTTAACGATCCACCTCCAACCCAACCGTCTTAATCTTTGACGCTACACCATATCCTTCAGTGTGACCCATGCTAGCCTGCTAACAGGGCACACTTTTGCATACCTTCCAAACGGGGGTGCCAGCTTACCCTCCGTAAATGCGCGATGTATGGGGTGCTGCTGCCAAGATATGCCATAACACATGTTCTCTGATGCAGGAACATCCCCCACAGACCGCAATTTAATTATGTGTGGTGTATGAACAGCGATGCAATACCACTATGTTCAGCTGATCGATGCGGCAGGTATAAGAACTAAGGATCCCCCCTCCCCCGGCAGACCACCAGCACATCTCATGCTAGCAAAGGGAAATGCACATGTCCTGATCTATAACCCCACTAAATTCCACCAGGAGTCGCCGTGTACACAAAGATCTCTATATGTGGGGATGCACTGCATGCACACTTCTGTGTCCTCCCTCTGCCTGAAACCATGTGCAGTATCATTAGTTGACAGTGTATTATATGCAGGACAGTTTAAACCCTTTCCTGACCGGGTTCACATGCGCACTATGTACACCACACACACATGAAAACATCTGGCATGCATACACTCAGTGCTTCATCATACACAGAACAATTCTGGGGATGTGTCCTCCACCTCATATTAGCAGTACACGTCTGACAGCTGCAATGCTCCCTTGGACAGCCATTCGACCATCCTGTTGACACTACAGCTAAGTTGTGGGATCTACACCTCACGGTGCATGAAGTCTTTGATTAGATATGCCAGCTCCATCAGATGTATGTGAATGTACATGCAACATACTCCGCTGGCATGCATGCATCCCAGGCCTAGACCACACTGGGGTCATTGACCTCCCACACAGCTAGATGCCAACCCGCACAAGCCATCAGCCCCCTTTAGGCAACAGCGAGAGCATTACTGCTCTCCCCTGGCTCGTGTGCTTTTGCACCACTCCTGCAGCTCATCATGACTTCCCACTGCAGTCTCCAAGGCTGGCTGGCAAGATACATCAAGCACTTATCAATGCAGACACGTCAATGATTCTCTGATGCAGGCACACTAATCACTTAGCAAACCTCAAGACTCTGTAAAAGTTGAGCCTTAGACTAGTAGGGCTGTTGAAGTCCACCGTGGGGATTCCAGTCAGCTCCCCAGTTCCAAAGCCACCGTAATCAGGGTGGGATTCCACAATCACCACACCGGCGCCACCAGGGGTACCCGGGAACTTATTGCGGTATTTGAGGAGGAAGATGCGGTAAGCTGCGGGGGCGAGGCCGTTGCGGTACTGCGCCCAGCCGAGGAAGGAAATGGTTCCAGGCGGCAGGAACTTTGTTGGGATGCCATCTGGGGGCACCTCGGGTTGTATGGTGCAGGGGCTGGTGGTTATGATGTAATACCCCCCCTCAGAGTTGGAGTAGGTCAAGCGGTCAACTGCAGGCACACCTGGTGGTTGCACAGGAGCAGCAGGGTAGTAGGGGTGTAGGGTTTAGGTGCAGCAGGGTTTAGGGGGGGCAGAGGAATGAGCGAGGGCAGACACAGGTCGCATTTGGTGCAAATGGGTTGGGGTCTTCTAGCTTAGGCAGCTGCTCTGTACTGGTGAGTGCCTGTTAGCCCTTTCAACATATACAGACACAATGCCCTGCATTGTCATGGATTTGTTGTCAGCCATGTAGAACAAGCACGCAAATGAGTACACCAATGCACTGTGGTATGTGTCTCCAAAGGCATTTGGAGATTTTTTGGGGATATAGAGCTAGCCAGACCAAACAGATGCAGAATTGGCAACTTAAAATGACGGCCATGCAGGACAGACACTGATGCAGGAGTACCCTTGGTAAACATTTGACAGCTGTGACAATTTGCTCTACAAGCTGTTGCTTGCTGTACTTATCCCAATCAACCGCTCAGGGGACATTCCATCACTGCTAAGGCTCAACTGCATGGGTGTCGATCAATAATATTGCAGATCATAGCGATATGCCATAGCAAATGGTGCCACAAGCCCTGCGCTTTAGTTTGGTACGAAGACAGTGAGATAGAACAGATGCAAATAGACAAACTTCATGCGTCGGCCGGTCGCCACCATGCATAGCAATTGAGCTGCTGCTTCCTGCGTCTTGAGCTTGAGCCCGTGATCACCATACCGATTAATCAACTGGGATCAGGACCACTGCAGGAGCCCATGGCCTGATTGGTTACAGGACTGCTACCTCACTCCTGTTCGTAAACCCTAAACCTCACTCCATGTCATGTATGCATGGGGTGTGCAGCAGGCCCCCACTGCCCTGGGCGGGCACCTCTAAAGCAACGGATATAGTTAAATTGCACTACAAATGGAGAAAACACCACACACCTTTTGCAAGTTTTAAACTCTAGTTGCTGCAGAGGGGAAGGTACTAGTTGTTTAAGTCTAGCTGCTGCAAATGATCAGTCCTACATTACTACATGGTGGCTGGCCACCGCTTTGCATCTGGCGGTTGATTGAGAAGACCCGTCAGGTTGCTCAAAGGCTCTGTGCCTAAGGCGGAGTGATTTCTTACACTGTCTGTGAGTTGCGATCATGTGATGCATAAAGTGTTTCAAGCTGCATATATCCTGCTTGCAACTGAAAAGTGAGAGTCTGGCCTCCAAGTGTAGGGGATGTACTGTGCCCCCTGCAGCCGCACTGTGACTATGAGAAGAAGAAGAAGAAAAAAGGAAGAGCTACGCCGAGCTGGTTGAGCTACTGCAGGGGGCAAACACCACCGCTGCAGTCTTAGCCCGCGTAAGTTAAGGGAGAGGCAACTAAGGCTAGGGTGCCTATTGACTATGAGAGTCCTTCATGACACAGTGCCAGTACTCTGCCCACCTATGGTAGGGACGATGTAGTCAGGGAAGATGCTGGTATTGCGGCTGAAAGAAATGGCCAGAGCTGTGCAGTTGACTGCACTGTTGGCAGCATTCACCCATGTGAGGGGGTAGGTGGCAGAAGGGTCTGGGTTTGCAAGAAAAGCACTCCCAGGGATCCCATACTGCTGCTTGAGGTATTCAAAGAACTCCAGCTGCAGCGCCTGCACCTGAGTCAGGTCAAGGACACACAGTGGATAATTAGGTCAACTTTCAACAAGTACATGTCACAGAGGATGAGAGGCCCGCGTGCATACACAACCACAAAGGTGCCGCCAGCGTGGAGGCCAGCACCTACACCAGGTTAAAAATCATCATAACAGCGCGCTGAAGAGGTATTCTTCGCAGAAAGGAATGCAGTTGCCCTAAATGGGTCAGTTCATTGTGCTCGCTGAGGGCTTGATAAGAGTACCCACTCAGCTGCTGGTTCAGCCTCGCTCGATCAATTAGATTACATCCATCCCTTGTAAAGTGCACTAACATGCAAGTCTTTGGACCACTGGACTTGGATGGTATCACCAGCGTACGAACTGCACGCCTGAAGGAGCAGATACATTGGCACTGCATAACAATCAATGGGAGTGTGCCACAACAAAATATCATTAGCCCAAGCAAACTCCAACGGGATGCCTTGCAGCAACATGCATCTGCGTTACCTCAGAAGTGCTCAGCCCTATCGTTGTTTTCAGGAACTCTGTTCCCGTCATAGGTGGAAACATGGCGAACGGGAACCTGCTGCTCCTGCTGCTGGAGTATAACCACTCGTGCCCCCTCCAGCGAATTGGTACCAAGGCAAGTCGGACCCTAGGGGATCGGCGGACACAGCCATCACGCAAATGAACAAGGCCTGTAATATCAACCACGGCGTGATGGTCAAGCTCCATGGAGCCTCCGTAATCGTCATGGAGTGCACCTGCAGGGTGGCAATTGACCTGACTGAGAGTATACGAATAGTGCAGCTGATTGAGTCCTGACAAGTCCTGTTGCATTGCCCTCCCAAGTGGGCTTCTCGTCTTCCTAATGAGCACCTTCTCTGCTGTTCACCAGCCTCGCAGTTGCAAATAGCAGCCTAACCTTAAAAATCCAGGGTTAGAAGGTAATTTGATGGCCTTCAAGTACAGTCAGGAGAGGTAGGTAGTACTGAAGGGCTTTTGATGAGAGAAGAGTGATGCAACCGATCCAGTTCAGCAGAGCATAGACGAGGCCCTGGAAGTATCGTGCGAAGCAAAAGACATACCATGATTACAAGGGCCACAGTCCGATTGGAAGTTAACAGGAAGTTGACCGGTCGTAATACAACTTGGCCGATGGCCATGATTGACTGTGTCATTAGAGTGGCCATCAAAGAAAGTGCTTCAAGGTCCCTGCACCTCCTGAGTGGTTGCCTGCGTTGGACCCAATATCCTGGCACTGTGTGCGTACTATAAACGGCAATTTGTCACTGCCATCAGACTGCGGACGGCCCGGGGCCCCAGCAATCCCCATATAGGCGTTATCCGCATCCACATTTTCTATCTGTCGGCACTGCACGCTGATGACCTGCTGCGCTGATGGAACTGCGGGCTTGGCATGGCCAGACGGTTGGCTCAAATATTTACATGTGCCCGACCCTGATACCGCACAAGACGGCAATGCGCAAACAATGCAGGACTACTAGCCTTTACAGAATAAGGGTCTACTGGTCCCTGCACTGAGTACTTAAACGCACGCACGGACCATGCACGTACGCCAGCAGGACCCATCATCAAAAGTGCCGATCACCTGAGCATAATGCTCTGCCTCCCCTCATGATCCACTGAGCATCTTCATAAGTGCGATCTTCAGCTCATCCATGCCCTCCTCAGTCAACGAAGATACCTTCACAGCTTTTGGCAAGGCAGCTGCCACTGCTGCTGGTGTCTCTGCTTCTATATGCAACTCAACTGACAACCCTGCTGCTGCTGCTGTTCCTATGACTTCCTCTTTTTCAACACCCGTTCTGCTGCTACCATTGCTGCCACTGCCCACCTCACCCTCCCCTTGGTAACTCCCTGTCTGCTCCTCGCTTCCTGAATTACCCAATGAGCCTTCATGCTGCTGCCCTTGGACCTGAACCCCGTGCTGCTGCTGCTGCCGCTGTTCCTCCTGCTCCTGCTCCTGCTGTTTCTGCCCGTGCCCCTGCTGCTGTTCCACTGACCCTCCTAAAACCTCTTCCAGCAGATCTGCTTTACTGAAGACATCCACCCAAAACTTCTCCGGGTACCTCTCCTTCACCTCCTGCCTTATGGCCCATTGGTCACTCACACTAGTGCCACACTCCTCTGTCAAATCAAATACAAACATGACAGATGAGGGCAGGTGGTCCAGGGCCGCCAGGGTCAACAGCTCCATCTTGTTGCGGAAGTCATCTGGGCGAGGCAATAAGCCAGGGGTATCAGTCACCTGCAAAACAAAATAGCACTAATGAGATAGAGCCCTAGTTTGCTCTTGTTTGCATTTGAGCTCCCCAAACCCACTAACACACTGGTTACAGTCATGTGGTGATCAGCTGCACGGCCCAATAGCTGCACAGTGATCCACTTTCACTACTCAATGCCAGTTAAGTCTAGTCTTAACGTGCCACACGCACACTGCAAAGGGGCCAATACGCTCGTCTATGAGAGCATATAAGCTCTTGCTGCGTGGCCAAGTAGAGCCAATGACTCACATGTAAACCATAAGATACAAGCCTGCACTCATGTTGCACATAAGTTGCACACTATAAGATGATAATAAATTCAGTACTAGAAGGCGCATGCTTCCCCAGAGTCGTCCATTGGTCAACACAAATGCCACAGCTTTGTGTTGTTGTGAACCGTCAGCACTAGTGATCCCTAAACTCCTTCATCTCCACTGCCTTCTATCAGGTGCAGATTCCCTCTCACACACTCCCCCCATTTCCCCACGTTAGCTCCAATTTCACAGCCTCCCCCACCTCCCACCTGCTCGCCCCCTCCCTTCCCCTTCTCCCATCTGATACTTCTTCACATATGCCCCATCTTTATATATCCCCATGTTCCATGATCTCCGTTTGCCCCTCCCTCTCTCCCTCCCTCCCCCCCCCCCCCACCCCTCGCTCCTCACCCAAGCTCCCCCATACCAATCACTCCCCCCCTTTCCCACCTGATGCTTCTTCTCATGAATGTAGAAGTGCCCCATCTTAATACTCCTAGTAGTAAAGGGGTAATTACACACTTCAGGGGTCCCAGACGACAAGATCTTCACAAGGGAAGATTTTCCAACATTTGGTGCCCCCACCAGGGCCACCGTGGGGGTCTCAGGGTCTACAAATGGTAAACCCCGCAGCTGCTTGCCCATGGTTTTAAGGGCTTCTATGTTGCCGCTGCCCTTGGAGAATATCTGCTGGAGTGTTGTGCACCCCTCCTCTGCTACTGCTGTGGCTGATTTCTTGTTAGGGGCTTTGGCTGCGCGGTTGGCAAAAGACTTGCCGGTCTCTTGTAGTGCACGACGAAGTGCGTCGACCTGTAACAAAGAACAAAACTAGGGTTTAGCATTTTGAGTTTTAGGGTTTAGGCTAACACGAAACCCTAAACCCTAGGCAAAGAGCATCGACCTGTGACAAACAAACGAAAAACATGTGGCAACAGCAAGAGGGCTGCTAGGTCACATCAGCCAAACACACCATCGGATGGATCTAACGACAATGGCCTCCAGACCACCAACTGGGAAGAAGGGTACAACAACAGCAGCCATATAGCAAGGAGGAGAAGTGTCAGCATTAGGAACAGCACCAACGCCAGCAGAACCAGAAACATGTCCAAACATAGATAGTGGGAGCAATGGCAATGAATGGACTGGGGCCAGGAGTTGCCCGGGAGGGCAGGGGGAAGAAGCGAGGAGACCCTTTCTTCATCACCAGAAGAAGTGAGTGATGATCATTTCTTTTATCACTGATTGACACACAGCAGCAGGACAAGCTCACAGAAGATAAGCCTCCCTGCTGTCCCCCACCCCCCTTGATTCCCCACCCTCCCCCCCTTTGCCTCCCAAGCCCCTCTCCTTTCCCCCGTCCCCTTCCCTTCCCCTATACATACAGATGTATGCCCCATGTCCCACTGGAAATCCCCATTTCCCCATTTCCCCTCATAACCCCCCTACCACCCCCCTCCCCCACATGTTCAAGGCCAGGAGCACTCCTTCCATCCTTCCCCTTCCAACCAGACTTAACCCAGACAGTGCCCATTTCTCCCAGCCTCGCTCCCAACTACCTTACATCCCCCACTCCGTTCCCCCAACCCCTCAGAGTCCTCCCTACCGCTAACCCCCTCACCTTGCCCATTACCTTGTCCCTTCCTTCTCTGCCCCCACCCGACCCTTTTGCTCTCATTCCCCTCTCCTTCTCCACAACAGTCCCATATCCCTTTCCCTCCCACACCCCACCCCTCCCACCTTCCCCAGTACAAACACATATGTCCCCTGTTCCACTGTGAGGTCC